>APFE030897117.1:12882-30798 GCA_000404065.3 Pinus taeda | reverse complement strand
AAAGAGGATTTCACTCTATCATGCCAAATCTGTTTAACAAATCTCCAATGTATTTCTTTTGAGAAAGAAATATGGATTTTGGATGTTGCGTTACTTCAATGCCAAGATAGTAATGAACATAGCCCAAATCAGTCATTTCAAAGATTTTTCCTAATTCTTTCTTTATGGATGCAATATAACTTTCATTGTTCCCTGTTATTAAATATCATCTACATATACCACAAGATATACAACTGTTTGGCCAACTTTCTTGACAAATAAAGTTGCATCATCAAGATCAAAATGCTTGAAGTTGAGTTTCAGAAGATGCTTAGTTAGCTTTTCATACCAGGCTCGTGGTGCTTGTTTGAGGCCATACAAGGACTTCACAAGTTTGCATACTTTATGTTCATGTCCTTTCACAACAAATCCTTCAGGCTGCGACATAAAAACATTTTCTTTTAGATCTCCATTCAAGAAGGCAGTTTTTACATCCATTTGATGGACTTTCCAGCCGTTTTGAGCTGCCAGTGCAAAGAGTGTCCGGATGGTGGCCCATTTTGCTATGGGAGCAAAAGCTTCCTCATAATCGACCCCTTCCTTCTGTGCAAAACCTTTTGCCACAAGCCTAGCTTTCTGCTTATCAAGTGAGCCATCAACTTTGTACTTGTTCTTGTAGACCCACTTGGAGCCAATTGGTTTGGTTCCAAATGGAGGATCAACCAGCTTCCAAGTGTCATTCTTTATGAGGGCATCATACTCCTTTTGCATTGCTTCTTTCCATTCATCATGAGAAGCAGCTTCTTTAAAGGAAGTTGGTTCAAAATCTGTAGACAAGTTCAATTCACAATCATAAGAAACATCCATATCAACAGGTGAATTAGAGTCATCTACATCACCTCCAGTTTGTCGATTTGCATTTCTGGTTCCTGTTTTTCCAATTTCATCAGGATGAACACTTTCAAGTGTCTTTGTCAGCCACTTTGGGGGACCTTTCTGAGATGGTCCAGGCTACTCTGTTGATTGAGTTGGGAGTGAATCAAGATTGAGTCTCCCAAGTCTATCAATTACATCACTTAAAGCATCATCCGTTGTTGGAGTTTCAGATGGGGGAGAATATTCTTCAGAAGGAGATTCCACATGTTGATCTAGTATAGGAATCCTCCCTTCAAGATGTGGAATCTCATTTTCAAATTCTTGAAATGATTTCATTTTTGTGAATCTATCCAAGCGATCAAGTTGCTGCTCAAAAACATTGTCAGATTTGGACGATTCAAGAAAATTTACATCTCTAGATATAACAAATTTTTTATTTTCTTCATCATAGAGGCGGTATTCTTTGGAGGTATTTGAATACCCCAAGAAAATACACTTACGACTTCTAGCACCAAGTTTGTTTCTATGTACCTTTGTATCAAAGCATAACAGGTGAACCAAAAATCCTGAGATGTTTGACCGAAGGAACATGTCCATACCACAATTCATAAGGAGTCTTGTTTCTTATAGCACTAGATGGACATCTATTCTTTATATATGCAGCACATAGAACAGCATCAGCCCAAAACATTATCTTTACTTTTTTGAAAAAAAGCATGGATCGTACCATATTCAAGATTGTTCTGTTCATTCTTTCAGCGACACCATTCTGTTGGGGATTATAAGGCACAGTTGTTTGATGTTTAATCCCATGTTGGCGAAGATAGTGTTCAAATTCATTTGATGTATATTCTTTTCCATTATCAGTGCGAATAGACGCAATATGAGATTGTGCATCATTTTCAATCCATTTATGAAAATTCTTGAATGTTTGAAAAGCATCAGATTTGTTCTTCAATAAATAAACCCAACACATTCTGGTGTAATCATCAATAAATGTCATGATATATTTATTTTCATTTGGAGAAGAAACAGGCATTGGACCACATAAATCTGAATGAATAAGTTCAAGCTTCTTATGTGCTCTTGAATGGGATTCATGAAAAGGTTGTTTGCTATGCTTTCCTAGAATGCAAGCATCACATTGCTTAAGTTTTCTAGGAATTGTAGGCAAACCAGCAACACCATTTTTCTTCAATAAACGGAGACTGTCATAGTTTAAATGTCCAAATCTAGCATGCCATGATAAACTTGATGGAAGTGTACCTTCTTCATGATGATTAATATATGAGAAATGTTGTTTATGAGTAGATGTTCCTTGCAGTTTGAGAAGTCTTTCTTCTTCTATTCCCCTCATGACAAGTGAGTGATCAGATGATTTTCTCACCTCAAACTTGAAATCAAACATATGAATGGAGTGACCTTGCTGGCGGATGTGGACCAAGGACAACAAGTTTCTCTTGAGCTGTGGGAGATATAAAACATGATCAAGAAGAAAGTCTGGGAGACCAGGCAGTCTAAGCTTGATTGTGCCAAGCCTTGATGGCTTGATTTTTGACTGATCTGCAAAGTAAACTACTCCACCAACATTGTCAGAGAAATCTTCAAAAAAGTCATTTCTATGAGTCATGTGACAGGTTGCTCCTGAATCAAGCAGCCAATCATTTTTCTAGGAAGCAAGTGAAGTGTTAAAAAAATCTTCATTTACTCCAATGTTACATTGTGCCTCAATATAGTGAACGGATTCAGGTGCTTTACCTTTGTCTGTATCATCAGTTTTACCTTTCTATTTTTTTCTTCTCTGCTCAATTTTGTCCCATGGTAGCTTGCATGTAGAGGCATCATGTGATCCATTTCTTTTGCAGCAAATACAATGTAAATCTTCCTTTTCTCCTTGAGGATGTCTACCCCCCTACCTCTAAAGTGTCTTCCTCTTCCTCTTCGTCCACCTCTTCCTCTTGTAGACTCTTGAGCAGGATATTTTTCTTTATTAGCGAGGCATACAGTCTCTTCAGAAGATTCAGGGACTGTCTTCTTTCTAAAGGCTTTTTCTCTTTCAGCAAACTTTTTCACAAGAGATTCGAAGGTTATATCCTTGAGATTTCCATTTGCTTGTAAAGACTCAAGATAATTTGAGTATGTAGGATACAGTGCCTTGAGAAAAGCAATAAGAGATATATCTAGCTCAAATTTAGTGGATCTGATATCATGCACTATAGATTTTATTTCAGATGCAAGAACAAGAGGGATATTATTTTGCAGTTCAAGAGTGAAGAGTTTAATCATAAGTTGGACGACTTCAAGTGTAGAATGTGAGTCATAGAGCTCTTTCAGCTTTTGTAATGCTTCAAAAGTAGTTGAACATGTTGAAATGTGACGAATCACCTCCTTATTCACAAATGCTGCTATTAATGCATACGCTTTGCTGTTCTTGTTTTCCCAGATGGTGAGCTCTTTGTCTGATGTAGGCTTTTCTGGGTCACTGTCTCCTTCTCCGACACACACTCCTTTCCACAACTCATTGAAAATCAGGGTGTGTTGTACCATCCGGGACCAGTCAGGATAGTTCACCTTGCCAGTGAGAACTATTCCTATCATAGAGATGATTGAATGCATTCTGTAAAAGGTTACTTCTGCTGATATATAAAAAAACTTTTGCTGATATATTAATGCTTCTAATGGCGAAAAAAAAATTGCTCTTAAAAAACTTCCGCTGCTTCAAAAATGATTTTGATATGGAGAAAAAAAGTCATTCAAAATTCTGCTACGCCATTATTGATCATACATATATCACCATATATATACATCTCTGCAAAAAATGTTTGAGCACTTGCTGCCACTGTAATATATATATTGCTGCTAGAAAGGAAGGCAAAAATTTATCCTCAATGTATAAATTAAAGTTTTGCCAAAAAACAATTATTCCTCTCTGACAGGTGCAATCACTGGGCACAATGTAAGTAGAGATTTGAAACAATCTAGGATGAGCTAGATTCATTCAACTCATATTTTATGGAAAACACACAGTATAATGCATCCAATAGACTTCACAACGCCTCGTACAAGTTCTTAAAGCTGTAAATCGCAATGCTTCAAACACTTCAAACACTGGCTTCAAACTCATTCAATGCTTCAAACACTGGCTTAAATTTCACAGACAATAGCATTTTATTCTTATTTATCAGCAAGATATTTGTTGCTTCACCGCTCCAATACGCTGCTTTAACATTCAAAAAATTGGTCGGTAAAAAGGTTTGGAGAATATGTTGCTTTAACACTCCAATACACTACTTTACCTCTTCCAACCGATGGCTCTTATACCCGTGACTCTGTTGCCTAGAGCAAAAGTATTGAGAGCAAAGGTGTTAGTTGGTAAAAATTAAACTATAATCCGAGCAAAATAAAAATTAAGACGTTGTACACCTGTGGATGGATGGAGCAGACGTTTTCTAGTTTGAATGACAAGAGGAGACGTTTTCTAGTCTAATATCAGGCAACTTAAGAAATCATAGGACAAAAGATGGAGAAGACCCTGTTGATAGCCTGCGTAGAAGTGAGTCTATGCCAAGCTCTTAGCCATCAATCGGGAGACTGTGAGGAGTGTGTGGATGAAATGCTAGGGAGACTTCATAACTATACAGGGATGAGTTTGTAATGATCAAAACATGAAATAACCCGAGGAGCATGGAGAAAAATGTCAAGGTAAATAGTACGTAGAGAATAACGTCTCATTGCAGGTTCTCATACGCAGGTTCTCATACGTTACCTTCAGGTGTGTCAAACGAAAAAAAACGAAGAGTTTCTCATACCAGGCAATGCAACGGAACCATGTCAGGCCTCAACAGAATTTGCAGAGTACATTATGAACAGCACTGGCGCTACTGCTATCAGCGCAACTCCTCCAACTGAGCCAGCGATTATACTGGTAGTCTTCAGAAAAATAGTCTTTAGGCAGCATGCATTTCATTCAGGTATGCAGCTTCAGGTGTGGGACAGAGGAGCAGAAGGCAGGTAGGAGTTACAAGGTTAAAAATTAAAACCTGGGACCTGTGCTCTGATACCATGTCAGGCCAGGAGTAACTCCAGAAAAACTAATTCATTTATTCGTTTAACCAGCTATCTAATATATACAAGAATGTGACTGTTCAGTTCATCTTCTCGATGACTGTTCACATTCAGTTCCCCAATCACTGAGGATTAGGTGTCAACAAGTTTGTTGCCAAGTGTTGTAGAAGCTACATACACCATCAAATTTTTTACCTTAGCTTTTTTTTGTAGCCTCACTACAAAATATTCACAATAGCATATCTTGTCTGGCTAGGTACCTAAGCTTCAGTGATTTTCGTGCAGAATGATAGCCTCTCGATAAAATATTGTTGCATCCCCCTCATAGGTTGTTTCACCACACATAGTCTAGCTACGGGCTGAGTAACTCCCTCAAGAAATTATGCAATTATGGAGGGCAATCGACCTTCCCTCTAGAAATTCCATAGTTCTATTTGGTAACCTATTGGGCTCTAGAATTACACAAATTCTAGGCAACATTCAACTGCTCTACCCAGAAATTGTGCAATCCCTCTGGGAATCCAACCCAGCTCTCTCCTAGAAATGTGCATTTGTTCCTCCTAGCTAAGAAGACTATTTCATGTGTAGTTGAGTTGACCGATTCCCTCTGGTACCAAGAAAAACTGATTTGCATGCATAGAGTACTCCTCCTAAGGTAGCATGCAAGGCCATCCCTTATTTCATGGAACCATTTTTAGAAATTGGAGGTTACATGCAAGGATCATTTCAAAAACCTCCCACCAAGTCTCACTTTCCCTAGATTTGTGGCACAAATGTCACGGCCTTGATTTTCTTGAAACTCATCAACCAGATGTTGTAGAGCTCATTCCTCACATCAAACTTTCAATTTTGGGATCCTACATTGCATCTAGGATTGTTTGGCACATTTAGTTCAATTGTCTTGGGGTAAGCCTAGCCAAGACACACACCTCCAGGCTTGCATTGCACAATTCTTGGAGGCATTGTCCCATTGGCTCTAGAAACTACACAATGTAGTTTGTAAGTTACATGTCATTACTCACTGAAATTGCACATTACGCAGTTTCAGTCCTTGGCAGGATATGCTAGACTATGCATTGCATAGCTCTAGTAGTCATTCAGCCTCCTGACAACCCAGACTATGCCTTGCACAGTTTTGGTAGTCAATCTCTCGACCCCTCGACAGAAATTGCGCAACCTTCATGATCAGTCACACAAGTATACTGGAAGTCAGTTATCAAGTCCATTTTCATTTTGAACTAACAGATTCCTTGCCATGAGTGTTGCCATGTCTCCAGGTATCATAAGTGTTCATCTACCTCTCAGCAGCAGAGGTATAATGGTTTCCAGGAGAGCACAGTCGAAGACACTGTTCAGAGCATGCTTGGGGATGCAATCGATCAAGTGTCTATGAAATTTCCTACCCATGAAGACATCAAGTCGTTTGTAGACAAGGACATCAAGATATGATGGTAGTAGCATCGCAAAATGTAACACCATCAACACCAGTTGAAGGCATCATATCAGATGAAACAAATGCAAGAGGAAGGCTTTTAACAACACAAAGGTGGAACAAAGTTGCAAGCTCAAACATATCCACATGTGATGAAAGAAACTATGGATATTCAGGCTATGAGGTGATGACGCAACATGAAGATGGCGTGAAGTCAGAGAATCGAATAGAGAAGGAGTTACACATTCTCAAGCAGCAACTAAAGGAAGAACATGAGTTACATAGAGAAGAGAATGTGTTGCAGTAGGAACAGATACGACAGGGTGTGCCACATGCACATATAGATGAAACTACACTCGTACAAGTTATAGATTCATCACAATAGCTGGCATGGAGTAGCCAATGTGAGAAATGTTGATGATTGCATGCAAGGGAATTCAGCAACATGCATCTGATTATGTGCACCAATGCGATCAAACCCATTTGGCACACTCACCAGCGCCAAGACAAGAGGCAAGTCCGACTAGATCTGAACATGCAATGGACAGTTGATGTGCATGACCACCAACACGCACTGGAATATTAGCACAGACAATATGTATCAGTTTGTTTCCAGTTTAGCCACACCTAAGAAGACCATGTTCATGTTAGTAGATGAGTTGGATGGGGGAGCCAGAATAATGCACCTAGATGGAATGAAGGCAAGATTTCACTTCAACAAGATGTCATCATGGGGTGCATGCACACCATCATAGAAGACCAAGCTTGGCATTAGCTCAGCACCTTCACCATCACAAGCATGTCAAGTAGTTAGCCTCACCACAATGGACTGAGTGTCAGTGATGTCTTGCATGGCTTTCTCAAGCCATTTTGTCCCACACGGGCACATCTACATTGTAATGCAATGTCTTGTTAAGTGGAAGTTCATGTGTTGATATTTGGATGTAATAGTCATAGAGTAGATAAAGAATCATGAGCGTAGATGAACTATCATGAAGGGGAATTTCAAGGGTCACCCCATGCATTTGCTATAAATAGAACCTCATAACTCATGGTTAGACATGGATGTATTGTATGACTGGAACTTACACTTATTAATATAACAAAGCTAACACATTTCATGCATCTATTGTATTGTATACTATGCTATTTGGTTTACTCTAAATGATATATGCATATGTTTTCTTACGCATGCATGTATAGCTATTTTTATGTATGTATGTATGAATATTTCTGAAATGTGTGGTTGGTTTAACCATCACTTTCGATTTCTAGCTAACTTACCTTCCATGTTGTGATGCATCTTTTCTCGTGTGTTCCCTTCTTAACGTTGTGCTATCAGAGGTTTCTAAGGGGTGCACTCATCTCAAACCCCGTCTGTTAGAACCTCTCATGCATCTTCCTCGTCTTGCTGCATATGTCACACCCTTGCTACCAACAGAGACACATTTCTTGTCTCTGTGTGAAATTGAGGTCAAGGCATTACCGTACAACCTACTACTGGGACTCCTACACCAAACAGTCTGAGGTTTGATTGGGACTTCTTACAGGGGAGATCCCCTTACATGTTGGTGAGCCGAGGACCATTAATAAAACTAAAATTGATTTCAATAAGGTGTAGACCTTTCTAGAATATTTTTGAAGGTACAAAACTCTTCCATCGTCTCAAGGGAATCCATAAGTATACCCAGAAGTAGATTTCTTCCTAGGAGATATCAAATAGAACCATAATGGCAAAATCCACAATGTCACCCAAATGAATGACTTTCTTCTCACTCCTTCAAGGTTGTAACTTCATATTTCAAACTCCACAGACATACAAATGCAGAGGTCAATTTTCTCTCTTATGTATTAGGGATAAAAGGTTCCTTTTACTCCATAAAAGAAATTCAGAAACTATCATCTGGGGTTGTCCATACCTAAGTACCTCCACACCTTTCCAAGGTCTTTAACTAAGGGAAAACCTCTAAGTGTTTCCAAACTTAGATTTGGGATACAACATAGTTTTCAAACCCAAAACTAGCCTACTAAAGGCCAAGACATTATAAAAGTATATAAATATCCTTGAAGCTCATTTTATCTTATACATGTACATGAAAAAATTTATATCTTACATTTACCATAGGTAATGTTTTTAAGAGATTTACCTGCTCTATATATTTCATTAATAAAATATGTAACAAATAGAAACCAAGAATAATCAAACATTTTTCCGCTCATCTATATAAGAATACTCAAAAGTTAAAAAAAATTATGAAGCTTTGAATAATTAATAACTTCCATTAAAAGATTAATAGTTACGCTTATCTATGTAACTTAATATTTTGTGAAAAAATTAAGAAGGGAGACACATTGACCACCCAACCATAATATCGACTATAGTACTATATTATTTTTGTAGCTAGCCACCCGTGAGTTAGATCCAATTCCTTAATACGAATACCTAATTAAAGATTAGAAACTTTCAAAGTAGGGACGAAAACATGAAGGCTACATGCCCTCACAAATTGAAATCAGTATACCATTTCAATGACCAGTATAGGTTTTCTTAAGAAATCATAGTGTTTCTAAATTTGACACTTGCACAACAAAGGGGAATCATTATCCTTTATAGCAATTCATCGATATTTACCCTTTACTAGTAATTTTCATGCTTGTGTCAAACATGCCACTCAAAAAATCCTCTACTCATCTAGCTTAGGTTGATGTATTCTACACTAAATTCAACACCTATTTAGCTAAATTCACAACTACACATAGGGTGATGTGAGTTAGAAGCATTTATATCACCCTCTATTCATAGTCACACTCTCAACACCTATGTGCTTATTTTGTTTCTATTTCAAAAACTATCTAGCTCTATTCATTAACACAAAGAAACCTACACCCAAAACACTTATTTCCTATCTTTTGCATAATAAAACAACCCATCCTATACTAATTTCATGTCTACTCAACAAAATCTCTCAACTTGAGAATTTTAGTGCCCTTTCTTGTATTATGTGGTCAATTATGAAGACTATAGACGAGAAAATTACCCATACCTATGATGAAGTCTTATACCACTCTCATTCTTCTCATAATTTATAATAGTTGGGTAGCTCAACTACTAAAGCCTAGATATGTAAATAATAAAATATTTGACATTACATTTATAATTAGATAAGAGACTTCTGCATTAACCCTCATATATATATATATATATATATATATATATATATATATATATTTAGGTGTCACCTTGTTCGTTACTCTCTACTCTAAATTGTTGGAATATATTAAAATAAAATGCATATTACATCAAATAATATTTTTCAACATATCCATACTAGCCATGTTTAGAATTATAACTCAATTCCAACTAGAAAACCTTTTGTCCAAAAAGTGGTGTTGTAATACCCTACCCCTTACATGAGAATCATTCTCGTTGTTCTAATATTGATGATGTGGAGTGTTGATAGTAAATGAAAATGGTCATCCAATCTTCATGTAATCCTCCAATTCATATGTTACCTCATCTACGACAAAATTCCTACACACACACCTTCACTTGCATGATGAGTCAATTCTAAAGAGAAGTATCCTTCCTCTATATGCTGCATTAAGTCTCTCTCTAGAACTCTCCTTCTAGTTTAACCTAAATCAAAACTAAATAAATTACATGGTTATCATAATGTGTATTTTTTTTTAATTTGTGACACATGGAATACATTGTCTCTTTCATTGTATGATGAAGACCAAGCATGTGTTTCATAGGTCCCACTCATTGTAAGATCTCAAATAGTCCACAATATAATGGGGATAGTTTGGAAGAAGCTCCCATGTTGAGTGAAATTATCTTGGGTTTAACTCTGATGTAAACATGCTCTCCCATTATAAACCCATGCATTATGTTCTAATTTGCATAATTCCTTTATCGATATTAAGTTTCCTTTAGGTTTTGCCTATATTTTTACCACTTGTTGACCAATTTCCGTTAGCATATTTACTCCAATAGTTTTTTTTGTATACAATATTATCCTATCCAATTGATGTATTACATTCATACCATAAAATGCTTGTAAAGGACCAATATCTAATGAATTTTGGTAGCCATTTCTAAAAGAAAATTGAAGAGACGGTAATAGTGTTCCCGATGTATATCATACATCCTTAAAATATCTTCCACCACTATGTTCACTTTTTTTATTTTCCCACCTATTTAAATATTATAAGCTATAAGAATGGTAAAAAATATTCGAAAACCTACATAAAAAAAATTCCAGAAATTTGAAATAAGAATAATATGACTACTTGATAATATGGTATTGGGCTTATCATGTAATCTAAAAAATTCCTTCAAAATATATTTGAAATGTGAAATGATTTCTAGGTGGAATTCATAGGATTCAAGTGTTACACCTTCTCCAACTTATATATTCAGTACTATGGTACAATCTATCCATATATATCAATAAAATGTCCTTTATTCGTTGATGATCTGAAGACCTTAAGTACTTAGGCTCTTGCTCCAAACATCAATTTACATATTGGAAGTGTCCATCACCATATTGGTGATTTATGTTTATATAGCCTCACAAGTTCCTACTATTTCCATATATACAACTTCTATACTTCTATTCAGTATATTTTCTACCCAATTTTCTTTCCCCTTAACATGCTAAATTTCAAAACCAAGCTCACTTAAGAGAGCCACCCACCAAAATCAATTGGAATTTGATCCTTTATGATGAAACAAATATCTCAACCTACTATTATATGTTATAAACATAAGCATCCTTCACAGGAGGTGATTTCTCCACATATTTAGGGCATGCATGATGGCTGCATGTTCTAGATTGTGTGTTATATATTGTTATTCATGCTCATAATGCATCACTATCCTTAGATAATAAATCCTCTACATTCTTCTCCACATGAATCACATGAATCCATATAGACTCTGAATTCATTTTATTTATCTAATTATTAAGAAAAATACATTTGTTAATAGTAGTTTTAGCTACTAATTGTTGGCTTCACACTCTACTATCTCTATAAGATTCATTGCTTCATTCTATAATGAAGTGATTTGGTGACTAATATTTAAAATCCTTCGACTAATATTCAGTAGTATGAAACCAAACCATTAATCGAACTCAATTTATTTGTATTTTTAGGTATTGTCCTGGTCACCCTATACTTTTCAAGTTCCATTGAAACAATTTTCCATAGAATTACATGCCCGAAATAATGCACCTATTTCATAAGTAATTCGTATTAATTTAATTTTTCATACAACTTATGTTCTCTCACAAAATGCAATACTACTTTGTGTTGCTCCTCATGTTATTGCTTATTCTTGGATAATGAATATTAAAATAAACATTTCAGAGTACGTAATAGCAATATTATTCCCCCAACACATAATCTAACTAGAGCATTGATGGCTCAATATGGCACCACCATATGCTCACAATGACCATACGTAAAACATCTTTTTGAATGTCGTCAAATTTTATGTAGACGTGATTGTACCATGATCTTATTTCTATCTTGGAGAACATTATGGCTCCCCATCGCTCATCGAATAGACCATAAATCCATTGCAATAGGTACCCATTCTTAATTTCTACCATTTTTTGTTGTTGTGAATATTCCATGGACAATAGAGAGTGTCACCCATTGTCTTCAAAGACTAATTTGTCGCTACATAAGGGTGCACACTTGGCCTAATATATCCTTTAATCAACATATATAGTAAATCTAGCTTAATATATATAAGTTCATGTGTATGCATATACGTCGATAATATCTATCGAGAACATTGCATCTCATCTAGCTAGAAATCCTAGTAGTTATTTTGGGAATACATCTCCTCGTTCTTGTAACAATAAATGACTCCCAAATTTTAAATTATTGCCTCAAATGAAATTTAATACATGAATAAAATACACTTGATATCCCTTCCTATTGCATTTATTGAGATGTAATTATGAAATATACCTACTCGATACTTTATTTTTAGTTCTTTATAATCTCTGTTTACTTCCGTCATCATCCTCATATTCTAAAATTTTATTAAAAGAGTCAAATTTTTTTCCTTTGCATTTTGAACAAGTCAATGCTAATCAGTTTCTTGTATGACTCTAGTGGAAACACATTAAAGGTTACTTAAGTATGTAGTTTCTTCATTTACAATGGACATACTATAATAGATTTAGTACTCTTTCTCTTACTTCCCATGGGTAGTGTTACTATCCGTGACATAATATGCTTATTTTCATCTAAGGCATAGGCTTTAACAGTTTTTACTGAAATATATTTGAGATTATATCTAGGGTCAACTAGAATTGAAATAAAGTGGTTTCCAACTATACCTTCCATTTCCATTAGGGAGGTTTGGCAGACAAACTATTGATTTTCCATGGCTAAATTTTTTTTTGGGTACACTTGTAATTATGTCATTAATAGTTGTAGTCTTTTCAAGATTATAAACTCGTATTTTATCATACATCATTTGAGCTGAATCTAATATTATGTGCTCCTCCCCACAACTGAAGCATTTCAAATATCCTTTCTTTTGTTCTTCTACCTTTTCTTTGTTGGTCTAATTATCTTATTCACCTTTTAGGTAGAATAATTTTCCTAGTTTTCACTCCTTATAGTAACACTAATCTTGACAAATTTTCATTATTTCTTGTAGCATGATGAATTAGATCCTTACTTCTTGAATCCAACATTATATTTATTATTCCATTCTATTTTAATTTCCAACTTGTTCTTTGAGTAGTAATAACAATACTATTTTTTTTTTTAATAGTGCCATCAAGTTTTTGTTGTTCAACAAACTCAATAATCTCTTGATATGGATGTGATAATATACCAATAAATAATTTTATCCTCCACTTTATAATATTTGATATACGGGACATATTTTAATACCATTGCCAATATATTTTCACAAGAATCCATAAAGATATTCCCTAATCTATTTAGTTTGAATTCTTTGACCTTTCCATTGTAATACTTTTTGACACGTGCTTCTCACTAAAATATATGTCAAATTTACTGCACATTACCTTCCATTCATGAATTTCCTTAACACTTTTGATATGTCATCATCGTATATCATCGATTACTTTCATGTTGAATATGTTCACTCTACCTTTCATCATTTTATCCTAACTATGCTCCTTGAAGTACTAATTCAGCACTAGCAATGATATTTTAGCTTTCTCATTTTTCCCAACCTCGCTATCAAAAGTAGGAAGCTTTTCGTTTATGAACTTCTCAAGCAAGAACTCTTTTCCAACATGTTCTTCCTCTTCTAGTACAAATATGATATGGTTACATTGCTTAACATTTTGTCCAAAAACTTTGCATGATCACTAGAGGTGTTTGATAAGGTGTCCATATACCTTGGCACTCTTGTACCTCTTTCTCTAAAATATTCTTCTTCTAATGATGTATTATTGATCATATTTCAAAATTTTCAATGGGCCAAGAATTCTCTCTTGCTAATAGTTTTCCACATTATTGGGAGTTAGAAAATGCTACATCTATGTCCATAAATTTGACTTGATTTATAGAAATGTTTCATTCATTTTAATCAACATCTCCTACACTCTAATCATATCTTCATTATCTATGTTATATCTTTGAAGTTAATCCCTCAATCTTCTCACTATTTCCAACAAATTAAGAAGTTTATCAACAACGTTTCTGTCACTGTAATCATCTATCTTGTTGTGTGAATCATTTTGTAATCTATTCTACACAATTTTTCTAGGATTCCCTTCATTGTTTACTACTATAGGAGTCTTCTTATGTGTTTAGAACACATTAGTATCTTAATGTAATTAAAAGCAAAAAATTCAAAGTAGCTAATTGCTTTTTGCATACAAGCATTAGCCTATATATTAACGATTTTCTATAGCTGTATTTCACTTAGATAAATCTATCAATAAACTAATTAGTAGCATATATTGAAACAATTTACAATGTATATTTCACAATTAGTTATAGAAAACCTTTATTTTTGTAAAATAAAAAATATATTAGTGAGACCAAACTCACTCACTCTCTGAGACCAAACTCACTCACTCTCTCTTGATTGCATCTATCTTACAAGCTGAACCTTCCTTTTAATGATTATTTGAAAGGCACCAAGTTCCATGCTCACAAATTTTTTAAGAGAATTTGGTGGTTGGAGCCAATCTCTAACGTTACTTTATAAGGATGGGGTTATCAAAACTTCTCTTCTTATTAACACTTTAGAAGTATTTTGTATGATTGTCATCATTTTTCTCTAAATGAAAAATCTCCAATGATATAAATTTCATGCTAATTTGAGCAATGTTCATCAACTTTTATCCCTTGAATGATTTACACTTCATACATCCAATCCAATATCCATACCATCAAAACATACTAGACACGTAGTACTCCACATAACACCACCATACAACCCTACAATATGTACATGTGGCTTAACATATGGTTTCCTCTTCTCATGTGTTACTAACTGATACAGTCACAACCTTAGCAAGTCAATTAGCTTGATTCTCATATCTACATATTGGACGTTCCATAAATACATTTATAATAATTTCTCAACTTCTATTCTTCTCCTTCTCCACCTTTTTAGATACATCCACATTGGTAATATCTTAAGAGTCATAATGTATCTAGGGATTTCTATTTGGATATCTATATCATCCACTTTCTTTAAAATTCCACATATTCCTCAATGTAACATGCCACTGAAACTCACTAATGGGTTGTTGCACTCCACCATTCACTTCAACAGTCTACGATGTCATTCACTTGTCAACATGATAGAACCAATCCCATCTGATTATCTTTACTTATGGATATTCAAAGTGTATTATATGAATAAGAACTCAACAATGGAAAAATTTTCAATGTTTTTGATTCCTAAATAAGGTCTCCACATCACGCTCACCATGCAAGTGGCATTACATATGATGTGTCCATTTTTGAGTACCTCTATGAAACATCAACACACCACAATTGGAGTGCCAAATCGTTGTGCAATATAATCATGTCATATCATTCTACTACATCAATCTCATCTACTTGTAGATTCTCAGAGTGTTACTGTGTATTCCACATAACAATGATGTGGTTAGATATGCTAATTTTTAGAATTAGGCATTTAATATATTGGGTGAGCTTTCTCTGCAATTTTTTTTAAAGTTATAGATATTAGAATCTCTAGATATTTAGTATATATTGACATTCAATTTATGTTACCATCAACTATCTAGATGTTTGCATCTATATATATGTAGACTATCCTTAACACCCGAGTAGAACTTGATCATGAATTTCAAATTTCCACTGGCCCATAGTGATGGCTCTTTATGGACCATATGATGAGGGTTTGATGACAAGTACTTCAGTCCCAAAATTTTCAAGGAATTATAATCATACATTAAGCATTCAAGAATGCTTCAAAGGACTAAACATGATGTCAATAGAGCATTGACCTTCCTATATGACTTTCAAAGGTACATAAATATTTGATAGCCTGAAAGGGATATACAAATTTACCCACACCCAAGATACTTCTTAGAGGAAGCCAAAGAGATCTCCAACATCCAAATCCAAAACCTCACCCCTATTAATGATTCTTTTCTCACTCTTATCTTGTTGCAACCTCATATTTAAAACTCTAGAGAGTTAGGGACAAGGCATTGGGTATTATGGTTTATCCTCTAGGGAAATCATATTTCTATTATTCCTAAGTCATGGATAAATAAAATATCTTGTAGAACTATCCAAACTATGCTACTTCTACATCATTCCACTTTAAAATCATGGCTACAACACAACTCTTGAATTCCATAGATGGCATAACAATGGCCAACACACTAATATAATACACGAAAATACTTAAATATTATTTTATCTTTTAACCTTTCTTTCATTCACCATACATATTACCTTTATCATACATAACATACTTTACAAAGTTCCCCTATCTATAGAGTTCGTTAATAAAAGTGGTAGTAGCTAGTAACAAAGAATAATTAAACATTCTTCCTTATCATGCCACTAATCTACTTAAGAATACGTTGTAAACCAACCTAGTAACATTAATAAAGGTTTCAAAAATAATTTCATTTAATTACAAAATGAATAATTACATGCATTTGTGTCTAGTGAAGGAAAACTTAACTTTCCCACACCTTCTCTAATCAATGCTCTAAACTTCTGACTATCAAGCACCGAGTACCAATGCAACTAAACTCAACACAATACCCTACCTTACTTTAACTGGAAATAAACTCTAATAAATAATATAAAATTAATTCGACTCTATATACATCCTTCGGAAGTATTTTCCAAATCAAATTCACTATTAGACATGCATTGAATCCTCTTCATAGGATTCTACTACAATATGTACAAAATTCCCCACTTAGTCCAATTAATTCAAATTTATTTAATACTTGTACATGATTTCTTTTCAACATGATGAGCCCCAATTTTGGTACAATTTGGGCTCATTTTGGCCTATTTTACTCGCTCAAACCATTCATCTTTATTTGCTTATGCATGCATTTCTTAGTTTATTCATGTTGTTTGTAGGAGGAAGGTTAGACACTTTATCTACGTGACTAATGCATTGTGATTCCAGGTTTTGGCATTAAAAAGGGGAGCAAGAGACAATGAAAGAGGAGACAATGAGGTGGCTCTGCTGATTTCGTGGAGTGATGTCCACGGTCTTGGGTCATTCCTCGTGATTCCCACCAAGAACTCCGAGCTCCAATCAATCTCCCCTCCAAGCTTCAGAAGCAGCCAGCTGTCCTACAGGAAGAGTAGTCATAAACTGTTCTACCAGAATAGTAGTTCTGACTGCCTCACAAATCTGCAGCTAAACTCCAGTTGGACAGCCGAGCTCCTAGAATCAAGGCTACTTGGCGGATCATCATTTTTTTGTATAAATATGGAGGCCTTAGCCTTAGATAGGTTGTTGAATCTCCCGGTTTATCATTATCATTATAATTTTGAAGTAGTTCAGTTTCGTTCTTTTGCTGTAAGCCAATTTGGCATGAGTTCGAATTATGAATAAAGAAGACAGTTTGTGATCTATTCCTGAGTTTTATTAGGAGACTATAGCTCTCAGGTTAGGGCCCAACCTGAGAGCCATAGATCCCCTCTGCTGTAGTGCTGTTTCTATTTCATTCCCAGCATTTGAAGTTTTCCTCTGTTCATGCAATTCGAATTTCAGTAGTTTGGTGATTTGATTTTCATACGAGTAGGATAGATTTTTTCTTATGATGCAGTTGTTCCTATTTGCTTAGCGTAGCAGAGGATTAATACCATCAATTGGAGCTCCAGCAAAACGGTTGTTAAGGCTCACTGCCATCTCTTTTGAAGATTGGGGTGCAGTCCATAGTAGACCACCAAAAACACGCATTACTTTGTTTGATACAGTTATGGTTTGGATTTAGATGCTTCCTTGTCATTTACACTTATCACCCATCTCTTCATCACAACCCCATACGTATTTCTCTTTGCGTTTTGGATTACTATTCAATGAAATCATGGCA
>APFE030897117.1:0-12148 GCA_000404065.3 Pinus taeda | reverse complement strand
GAGCCATAGAAGTTGGCTTGAGCCCTAGCGGACTTGTGCCAGCTGATCAAGTGACAGCTGCGACAAGAGCTAGTACTTGTGCATATAGCACCGTCGCTTCCAAGTTTGTACGAACAACCGGGTTGATAAAATGAGAGACAGGAAGCCCCAGGAGTTGTAGTATTATTGCTACAATACTGGAGCTCACCACAACATGAGATATTAATCACCAAATCTATCATTAGTTTCAAACATCACACAAATATTATAACTCTTCTATTTTAACATCAGATTGCACATAGCCTCTAAATTTCTTCTAATTGTAAATTCCACACAAAGACAATAATTCAAGCATATTTGAACAAAGGTAATAAATGAACTTAATTACATCAAATTTGTCTTCATTCCACCAATTTGTACATAAATTCTACTTAGAAACATCCCCTAGCCATCATCTAGTTTCCTCACACTTACTCGGTTTTATTTCTCATACGCTTATAATAGAAATAATTTAACAAACATCACATATTTTCTATATCCTAAAATCAATTTGTAAATAACCCATGAGTCAGTCCATAAATAAGATTTTCTAACTCCTTAAATAGCTCAAGCTATCCCTAAAATACCCCATACTTTGGTCATCAATGCTATGATAATTAAAAAAATTAAATATATTTATAATAAGGAATTATAATTCCTTGTGCATGTGAAAACCCCCTATTTGAAGCTTATTCTTCTAAAGGATTTGATTTTTCAAAAATTACTTGGAAGTTGATATGCTCCCGCGCTAGATTCCAAAGGTAGAAAAATTTATGACCTCCTACTCATAAGCCTTTGGTGAACCAATCCTCCTTGATCCCACATCTCATTCTTTAGTTTTCCATCCATATTACCCTTAAAGTATTTCAAGGGAAACTAGATGATATTGCTCACTATTTCCTTGCTTTCACTCTATATTATTTTGTTATTCTTCTTCATAAGTTCCCATAACTCATTTATCTTGATACCGAGCTCATACTTAAATTTAAAAATGTTGTCTATTTGTGACTCGATTGTCTCTTCTATAACAGTATCATAACTCTCATCCCAATCTACTTCAACATACATATTTGAACATATCTCAAAGAGATTTATATTCCTTATACACTACTTCTCTACAATATAGTTATTGATATCTTCTTTAGAATTTTCCATTCTTAGTTCATCTTTCAACTCAACAATACTTTGTAGCATAGGTTTTCCTTTCCTTGGTTGAAAATTATTGTTGTTGTTTTCCATAGTTTGTTTCATTTCCACTATGTTTATGCCATTGTTATATGGCACTTTGGTCTACTCCATCACGATGAGTATGAAAATTATTTCTAGTTTTGTTTACCTATGCCTCCTCTCATCCATTCATCTAAAAACCTAAGATGTTCATCAAAAAATTCAAACATTAAACTTGAATGTTTAACTTGAGGTCTTATACAATCTCTCAAAAAAGATTAACCTCCTATTTATCTAATTATTATTTCATGTTTATAATTAGTGTGTATGCCTACATTCTCATGACTAAAATATAAATTATAATTTCCCTCATCAATCTCAAATGTTGGAAACACATATTCACTATGAAGAACATGTGAACTTTTTTATTTTATTTGGTTTTAATTTCTTCTCTTCATTCAAGTCTTCTCAACAACATTTCCAATAAATTTAACTAATCACACTTCATAAAAATTTCATCTAAATTCTTTTTCTTACCTTTCCTTTATCTATCTCCACTTGTCAAAATTTCACCATTTTCGGCACCAACAGGTCATTGCAATTGCATACCAACAATATCATTTATGAATTATACAAGATTTTCACTCGAATTATCTTTAATTAACAATTTTGCTTCATCTTCTCTAGTAGCAAAACTATGATTATGTTATTTAGCCATTCTTTTACAAATAATACTTCTATTATCTTCATCAATCTTCATGACAACTTCAGATGATTGTCCTTCTTCATTGTCTATGTAGCTTACAAACATACACAAATTATTAGATATTAAAAACATAAGGATTTATAACCTTATTTGTTTCCTTAGACATCAACTTCTTGTGTTGATTTAAACTTCACAAATAGCTAAAAAGAGCCTCTATAGATATCTTGTTAGCATCCTCATCACTATCTACAATGATTGGTCCATGTTTAGGTTCACAAAGGTGAACTACTCCTTCAATAATTATCATGTTCTTAAGAATAATTTATGTGAGCCTCTTACTTCTTAATTGATCATATTTCCTATGCCTCAACTTCAACTGTAAGCAATTACATTTCACTCTCCTCTGTAGAGTCCATTCGTATGTGTGGTATTCTTCTCCTTTGTTTGAAATTTTTCTCATCACATCTAGTTGCACTTTCATGGAAGTTATTTCTCTATCAAATATACAAAGTTTTGATTAATTACGGCTTCCCTTTGAACCTTTATTATGAATATAAGTATTCATACTTCTCCTTTCCCTATGATATTTCTCTTTCTCACTACAAGATGGAGTCAAATTTTTGTAATATTCCTTATCCATTACTTATTACTCAATATCTCACTAAAATTTCTCATAGGCTCATCTATTTCGTATTCTTAGACACTCTTCATCACAGCCTTCTTCTCCTAAGCAGTCCTCACTCTTCTGGGTTTTACACTTATCTAGCTCACCTCTTTGAGAAATTTTCTATCTTCCTTATTCTAACTTTTAGCTTGAATAGGTTTATTTCCATAGTCTCCAAGAACGTCACTTGTTCTTTGTTACAATTCACTTGTTGTAAGAACCTTTTTCTCTATTACTTGTAATAAAATATTTATTCACAAATTAAATCAAACATAAATACAATTTACCTCTTGTCCAAAACTCATTTGAACATGTACTATTGATGCAAACTTCTCCTAATCTTTTTGTTCGCCTTGCTATTGTAGTCCTTCATTTTTCTTCCTAATCGAAATAATATGCTCCTACTTTCCTCCCAAACTATCAAATACTCTCATATCCTCAAACAAATTAAGTGATCTTTCAACACAAAACTTCACTCCATACAATCATCAATATGAATTGCAAACAAACTAATTGACTTCAATTAGATTTCTCAAACATTTGATGCTACAAGATTTTAATTTCTCCTCCAAAGAGCATACTTTCTGTGATACCACTATGATATGGGAAAATTTAACTTTCCCACAATTCAACTTATCTAATCAACATGCTATTAACTTCTCACTATCAAAGATATAGTGTCAATGCAACTAGACTCAACCCTAGAGACTACCTTAGTTCATGTGGAAATTAACCCTCATAAATAAGAGAAACTTAATTATCTTCAATGATACTCTATGTGCATCGTTTCACAATATTTTTCAAATCAAATTCATGTTTAGTCATGCGTTGAATCCTCTTCACAAGTTTCTACTGCAATATGTACATAATTCTTCGATTAGTCCAATTTCCACTTTATTCAAATTAGATTAATCCTTGTATAGGATTTCTTTTCAACATGAAAAAATCGTTAAGAAATATATCACTACTTTTATAATTCACATAGATACTAAAACTCCTATATTTTAACCTCAAATTTCACATAGAGTGAAGTTATGCTAATTATAGATTCCACACAGAGACTAGAATTCTTCTATATTTGAACAAATAGAGCCTATGAACATAATTACATGGAATTATATTTCATTCCACAAATATATACATACATTTCTACTCAAAACACTTGTTCTTCTCTATGGCCTGATTTCACATTCAATTTTCTATCGTCTCTTTTCCTCACACTTACTCTATCTTATTTCTAGTAAGGTTACAATAGATACAATTTAGAAATATCACATATGTTCTATATCCTAAAATCACCCCATAAATCACTCCAAAAATAATATTTTATAAGTCCTCAAATCACTCAAGTTATCCCTAGAGCCAATCGATAAATCACCCTTAAATCTCTCATGCTTTTCATGATAATTAAATAAACTAAATTTATTTACAATAAATAATTATAATTCCTTGTTCATGTGGAAACCCCCTATTAGATGTTTTTTATTCTTAAATATTTGTTTTTTTCGAAAAATACTTCAAAGAGGAGATTTTCTTGCATCAGTATCAATTATCTTCTAATAAAAAAATGAAGGAGATTTATTTTCTACCCAACCACAGGCTCAACTAATTTTTTATTGCATGTGCAATCTTGGAGGAACACTCCATGTCTTGATGGGAAGACTCTCAAAGGGATAGGGTTAAAGTAGGGTACAAATAATGAAGGTCACACTCCTTCACAAATAGAATTCAGAATCCTTCTTTTCAACAAGCAAGTGACGATACATTAACAACTCAAATTGTTGCAATAATGAGCCTCCATATCACATGTGAGTCCATTTCTAGTCCAACATTTTCTCTATACATCTCGTTTTCTACTGCATTTCATGCTTAATTGCAATATATTACTCAAAATATGTCTTTACCATCTATCTTATGCTTAAGGCTTCCACACTAGCTTCTTCACCCATTCAGAACCCTATAGAGCTTCATGTTCCTCACAAGGACTTTTGTCAACCTCTATTGAGAGTTACACTCTTAGCATTGGTGTGTGGATTCAGTTTCTATTTCATGAATTATACATATCTATATTTATAACCACACAAAAAACTTACATCAAGAATCTTCTTCACTCTCCCATGTGCAACAAAACACCCTTCGATGCTCACTTCATGGGTGATAAATTACAATCCCATGTCATGAGAATTTGGGACCAATACCTTGGGCTACATGGTCAATTAAGAATGTTCCAAATTGAAATGTTTCCCATACCTCAAGTAGGCCATATGCTAGTCTCATTCTTCTGATAATTATTGATAATTGAATAATTCAACTAGTAAACCAAAATTTATGGATAAGGCAAATTTCGAATTAAATTTAGGAATTATAGGAAAAACTTGTCAAATTAGCCCTCCAAACTTCCTCGTTAGGCTAGCTTTGGCCTAGGCTTCTTCCTAATCACAAAAAACATAAAACTTTAAGCCTATCACTTACTTTAAGCCTATCACTTAATTTTTGTTAGCAATATATTAAAACAAAATATAATTTTTATCAGATTGTCTATATCATCCATTTCCAACTTCATTAATCTTAAAACTAATTACGAAATACTGTATATAGATATATATAATACTTAAACATTAAACAATATTTCCCATCTTCCTTAATCATGTATATAAAACCGTATATAAAACCATATATTTAACCTAGGAAAATTGAAACTTATAATTTTTAAATATGTGAATATCCTTATTTAATTTCTGTATACAAAGCTAATGAGAATGAACGTATAAGAAAAATTAAATGAAAAACCTTACCATTGTATTTTAGTTTAACTTCCTCTATATGGTTTAGCGTTCTTTTGTGCTAACTAGTAAAGACAAATGAAATTCTCCCATAGGGCATTAGTTGCCCTCTGTATTGTTTATTGAAATCAAAACAAAAATTCCTATGATCCATAATTTCATAAATTTTTAATATCTTGTAGAAAAATATTTTAATGGTATCTTTTGAACATTAGGAAATAAAAAGTGGAAAGTTGGACTTAGAAAACTAAAATGCACGGTTTAAATTACTCAGAAAATACTAAGGAAAATGACTCGTGGGGAAATTCTGTTGAGATTTTATGTTTTAAATAAAATAGCCAAAAATCTCAGTAGGTGACAACAATAGGAATTGGTTGCTAGATTAGCACCACATTGTTGGGAGAGAGTTAATGCATCCTATATTTGATGTGACAGGATTTATGAGGCAGTTAGATTCTCCTTTCTATAAAACAAGTATCCATACCGATTGTTTTTTGATGTGAGAGTTTGTGAGGAATTCATTATTTTTGTAATATCCTCTTTGATTAATAAAGATTGCCAATGCCTATGTTTGGTGGACGTAGCCCAAATTGGTTGGGTGAACCACGTTATATTGATGTGTCTCTTGGGCATGATTTAATTTGCTGAGTATATGTTTTAATCTGCTGTGCATCTTGGCTCTAACAAATGGTATCAAAGCAATGTTGGAGGCCTGGCGCAGTGGGGGAGGTCATTGTTTCCAGAACTGCGTGTTCAGTTGATGTGTGGACCTGCATAATGGTAGTTGCATATTGCTGTGCGTAGAGGTTGTTCACCAAAACTGCGTGGAGGTATTTGTTGCTGTGCGTGGAGGTCGTTTACCAAAGCTGCATGGAGAGGATTGCTATTACATATATATATGACATTGCTGTCACAAAAGGGTTGAATGGAGTTGAGGATCACTGTTATATCATCATTGTTATATCATTGCGTTGTTGAATGGCGTTTAATGATACACATATCGGTAAACATTGTTGCGTGGAGATGCGTTGTTTTTGTTGAACTGTTGTCCAGCTGCGTGGAGATTGCTAGTTGGATTGAATTGTTGTGAAAAAGCTGGTTTGCGTGCTGGAGGTGGAGCGCAATTGATTGCCGGAGGCGTGGAGGTGTTGGTGCGTGGTTGAACTGTTGTTCAACTACGTAGAGGTGCGCGGAGTTGCTAGTGTTGTGTGGAGAGAGTGGCTCAAGAAGTGCTAGGTAACACAATTCTGTTCGTTGCTCTCAATAAATTCAGTATTCGTAACACAATTCTATTTATTACCCTCAACAAGTTCAGTATGTCATTTCACATGGGCACTCAAACAAACAACAGAAATTGATGTTGAGCACAACAACATATTGTGCCAAAATTTGGTTTTATTTCTTTTAATTTGTGAGACTACGCAGTGCCTTGTTTTTTTTTTTTGCTTTACATGAGAGACAAAGAGAGATGTGGAATCGAAACCCACGGGCTCCTCGGTCAAATGATTATTTTTGATGTGTATATGGAGAGAAGAGTCAAAATCTCCTCGTGCTATTCTGGAAAATACGCAGTTTAATGCCATTCTTCCAAACTTGAGCAGCATCTCTTCTTCATCTTTATCTTTGTTCAAGTTTATCCCTACTATTCGCTACATCAAATGGCTACCTCCCCTTCACCGAACGTTGTGAACATTGCTTTGATTTAAGCGGATTTGAATACACAACTTCCAAGTTTGGTAAGAGACCAGGGCATATTGGTTATGATTTTATTTGTCCAGAGGAATTAATCACAGTGAACCATCAATTTTTTAAAAATATTTTTGGCAAGTGTATTTTTTCAAATTTAATTGAAGTGCTAGGCAAGATGTTGGGGGAAATTGTTTTGCGATTGTAAGGCATAGGCAGTTTTATTTTTAATTGTTGGTATTTAAAAGTTGGATATTAAAGATTATTGTATTTTTTTTTGGTTGATACAAAATGGTGAAAACTCAGACTACCTGGTTTGAAATTGAGAAGTTTAATGGTAAAAATAATTTCGAGATTTGGAAGGTGAAGATGTGCGATTTGCTTGTCCAACATGGTGTGGAAAATCCAAATAGCCTTACAACATCACAGATAATGAGTGGGCTGAGATGGATGAAAGAGCGATAAGTGCTATTCGATTGTGTGTAGCTGACGATGTCCTGTTTAATATCGTGTCAGAGACAACAACTGCTGGTTTGTGGACGAAACTGGAGAAACTGTACATGACCAAATCCTTAACCAATAGGATTCTCCTGAAGTGACAATTGTATAGTTTGCGAATGAAATAAGGTACATCGATTGCTGATCATTTAAATGCTCTTAATACTCTTCTTATGCAATTACAAAGTGTAGAAGTAAAAAATTCAATCCGAGGATAAACCTATTATTTTATTGTACTCATTGCCCAAGTCATGGGATCATTTTGTTACTTCTATAAGTCTTAATTCATAAGAAACTATTGAGTTTGATGATGTAGTTGCATCCTTATTATCAGAAGAAACAAGGAGAAGGTCGCATTATGAAACCTCTACATCAGAAGCTATGATGGTTAGAGGTCGTTCGAAAGAAAGACGCCCCAGGAGGCCGAGCGACTCATGTTCAAAGTCGAAAGGGAAGAAGAGTAAGCTAAAGTGTTGGTTTTGTGTCAAATCAGGGCATTTAAAGAAGGACTACTGGAAGCGACATCAACAAACTTCAAAAGTAGATTCCTCGACAGAGAAGAAGGAGGCAAATACGACAGATATAGGTTCGGCATCTGGTTCAGGTATGAGTGATGAAGTATTATCAGTTAATGTGTCAAATCATGATCAATATTCGTTGTTAGATTCTGGTGTATCAAACCACATGTGTATCCATAAAGAATGGTTTAAGACATATAAATCAATTAATGATGGAGTTGTGTACATGGGTAATGATGTAACATGTAACATTATGGGGATTGGGAGCATACAACTACAAATGTTTGATGCAACTAGAATACTTAACTGATGTGAGGCATGTACTAGATTTAAGGAAAAATTTGATTTCATTAGGAGCATCTTGATTCAATTTGAATATAAAAGTGTAATTCAGGGGAGTAATGAAAATTTACAAAGTATTATTACTAGTTATGAAAGCGTAAGAAGGTAGGAAATCTAATTTCAGTTAGAAGGAGGTACAAGGTCAGATTTTGTGTCTACGGTGTCTGAACATGACAGTAGTTCCATTCACTTATGGCATCAAAGATTGGGGCATATGAGTGAAAGAGGGTTGAAAATTTTGGCTGATCGCAAGTTAGTTCCAAATCTAAAGTCTCAAAAGTTAGATTTCTGTAAGCATTGTCTGTTTGGAAAACAAAGTAAACAAAATTTTAAAATAGGCAAACATACTGGTAAAGGAATACTTGATTATATCCATTCAGATGTCTAGGGTCCAGCCCCTACAACTTCATATGATGGTTCGTCATATTTTGTATCGTTTATTGATGACTTTTCTAGGAAAGTGAGGGTCTACATGTTGAAAAGGAAGTCTGATGTTTTTTCATTTTTCAAGCAGTTTAGAGCATTGGTAGAAAACAACACTGGTAGAACAATAAAATGTTTAAGAACTGACAATGGTGGTGAGTTTACTTCCAAGGAGTTTGATAGCTATTGCAAGGATGCAGGGATCGAGAGGCATAAGACCACGGTTTATGCTCCTCAACAAAATGGAGTTGCTGAACGCATGAATAGGACTCTTCTAGAGAGAGCAAGGAGTATGCTCAATAACGCTGGGTTGCAAAAGGAGTTGTGGACGGAAGTAGTGGCAACAGTTTGTTATGTGATAAACCGATCTCCATCGATGGTGATAGGCTGCAATATTCCGCAAGAGGTATGGAAAGGACACCCTTGTGACTATTCTAAACTCAGAGTATTTGGTTGTGATGCATATGCTCTACTGATTAAACATCAGTGAACTAAATTAGATCCAAAGTCGAAAAGGTATATCTTTGTTGGGTATGATGTTGGAACAAAGGGATATAGATTGTGGGATCCTACTACCCGCAAAATCATCATCAACAGAGATGTAAAGTTTAATGAATCCTCCCTTTTACAGTTAGATGTAGATAGTAGATTGAAATAGGATGATGTATCTGACTTTCAACACATTCAGTTTGATAGCATTTCTAGTGATAGTCATGATGACCATAGTTCAGATATTAGTCATGAACAGGTTTCAGAATCAGAACATGAACAGCGTTCAGGTACAGATCATGAACAGGTCTTCGATACTGATCATCAAGAAGTTCCTACAGATGGTAGTCAGCGAATCGAGGAAGCGCCAGAAACATCCTTAAGGAGGTCGATAAGAATCAAATGGCCATCGAGAAAGTATGATGATTATGTTACTTCAGTTGCATTTACTGCTAATGATGATGAACCTCTGTGCTATCGGGAAGCAATAGAAGGTTTGAAAAGTGACAAGTGGAAAGCAGCCATGAAGGATGAAATGACGGCCTTATGTAAGAATGGCACTTGGGATGTGGTTGAGCTTCTGAAGGATAGGAAAACTGTGGGGTGTAAATGGGTTTTCAAGCTCAAACAGGGTGTAGATGATACGGAAGATAGGTACAAAGCGAGGTTGGTTGCAAAAGGGTTTTATCAGAAATTCGGCATTGACTTTCATGAGATTTTTTCACCAGTGGTTAAAATTGTTTCAATTAGAATTGTGTTAGCATTAGTGGCTTTGCTTGATTTAGAGTTGCGGCAATTAGATGTTAAGACTGCATTTCTACATGGTGACTTAGATGAGGAAATTTATATGGAACAACCGGAAGGGTTTGTTCAGCGTCGCAATGAGAAATTTTTATGTAGGCTCAAGAAGTCATTATATGGCCTGAAGCAGTCACCTCGGTAGTGGTATAAGAAGTTTGATTCTTTCATGTTGAGTCAGAAATATGTTAGAAGTGAATATGATCATTGTGTTTATTTTAAGAAATTTAAAAATGACATATTCATTATCTTAGTATTGTATGTTGATGATATGCTTTTAGCAAGCAAAACCATAGAAGAAATCAACAGGTTGAAGGCTCAGATGGCAAGGAAATTTGATATGAAAGATCTAGGAGCAGCAAGACAGATTTTGGGCATGGAGATTTTTAGAGACAGGAGCAATGGTAAGTTATGGCTATCACAACAAAAGTATATTGAGAAAATACTTTTGCGATTTGGTATGAATAATGTGAAGCCTGTGTCAATCCCTTTAGCTTCTCATTTTAAGCTTTCTTTGAGTTTATGTCCTAATACAGATGAAGAAAAGGATTATATGTCTCGAATTCCATATGCCAATGTAGTAGGGTGTTTAATGTATGCGATGGTTTTTACTCGACGAGATATTTCACATGCAGTTGGGGTTGTCAGCAAGTATATGGCAAATCCAGGTAAAGAACACTCGTCAGCAGTGGAGTGTGTGCTTCGGTATTTGAGAGGCAGAAGTAGTTATTGTATCACTTACAATAAGAGTAGTGAATTTGTTTGCGGATATGTTGATTCCGATTTTGCAGGTGATCTGGATAAGAGAAGGTCAACCTCAGGGTACGTCTTTACTCTTGCAGGTGGAGCTATCAGCTGGATGTCAAAGCTACAAAACATTGTTGCTTTATCCACTACAGAAGCATAATACATTGTTGCTTCTCATGCTTGCAAAGAAGCGATTTGGTTGAAAGGTTTGTTTGGTGAATTTTGGTAGGTTGCACGACAACATCAAGTTATTTTGTGACAGTCAAAGTGCAATACATTTGGCTAAGAATCCGGCCTATCATAGTAAATCAAAGCATATACTCATCAAGTACCATTTTGTAAGACAGGTTATCACTGAAAGGGGAGTCTCTCTTGAAAAGGTGCATACAAAGGAGAATTGTGCAGACATGTTCACGAAACCAGTTTTGTTAGAGAAGCTACGTTGGTGTTTGGCTTCTCTTGGCTTGCAAAAAAGATAAAGTAATAAATAAAGAGGGCATCACGCTAATTGTTGTCAAGGTGGAGATTGTTGAGATTTTCCGTTTTAAATAAAATAGGCAAAAATATGAGTAGGTGACAACAATAGGAATTGGTTGCTAGATTAGATAAAGTAATAAATAAAGAGGGCATCACGCTAATTGTTGTCAAGGTGGAGATTGTTGAGATTTTCCGTTTTAAATAAAATAGGCAAAAATCTGAGTAGGTGACAAAAATAGGAATTGGTTGCTAGATTAACTCTAGGTTGTTGGGAGAGAGATAATGCATCCTATATTTGATGTGAGAGGATTTATGACGCAGTTAGATTCTCCTTGCTATAAAACAAGTATCCATACGGATTGTTTTTTGGTGTGAGAGTTTGTGAAGAATTGATTATTTTTGTAATCTCATCTTTGATTAATAAAGATTGTTGATGCCTATGTTTGGTGGACGTAGCCCATATTGGTTGGATGAACCACGTTATATTGCCGTGTCTAGTGTGCATGATTTAACTTGATCAGTATATGTTTTAATTTGTTGTACATCTTGGCTGGAACAAATTCGCGCAAGAGTTTCCATTTATATGTTTTTTTTTTAATTGATATTTTTAGTTGTTTTCTCTTAGTTAGTAAAACAAAAGCTTTTACATCTTTTTATATTTTCATATGTTTAACGGTTTTTTTTTTTATTTTGCACTATTAATTTGTTTTAGGGATTGAGTAGGTGTAATTTAAGACTTTTTCAACCATCAAAATTTAAATCTTAATCTAGATTAAGATCTTTCTATAAAATTTATAACTAATAATCTTTAAACCATATCTACCGAGTAAAA
>APFE030897112.1:0-22054 GCA_000404065.3 Pinus taeda | reverse complement strand
CTCTGCAATTAAAGGGCTTGAAATAAATATGGCAAAAACCACATGCTTTGATACTATACAAGTTGTTGTAAATAATGTAAATAAGAACTTGAATGATATGAATTTTTCAGTTTCAGTTTTCAAAGGATTTGTCAAAGAATCTTCAGCACAAATAAAAGAGATGGATAAAAGAATGGATTTGGGACTCAAATCCACTCAAGATCTCATAGGAGAGCTTTATGAGCATTTTGACAAACTCACTATAACTCCAAAAGATAAAAACATCTCCACTTCCATGTTATTTAGCCATCATGTGCCCATCCAACATGCAAAGAAATCTATAGAGAACTTCCCTCTTCTCTTCCCCAAAGAAATGCTTAAAGAACAAGTTGAGTCTCCTAAAAATTCTATTTCTTCATTCCTAGAAGACATATCCAAAGAACAAAAACCTAATTCCTCGAGTCACCATCTTTTTCCCATCTATGAACCATTGTCCAGTCAATACACCAGATATCCAACTCCTGATCTCAATGGAAAAGGAAAACTTCTTGAGACACATACTTTTCAGTCTAGCTCCTACAAAGGATGGAATATAGATGGGCTAAGTGCTGGTCAAATCAAGCAAATGATTGATCAGATGTATACTAAATATAAACTGATGTGTATGAGGGGAAAGTCTGAAGTTGAATCATGTAAAACCCTCATACAATGTTTCACAGGCACCTTACAGAGATGGTGGGGAGTAGAGTCTTCTCCTGCTCTAATTGATAAAATGGAAGCAGAAGTAGTCAAAGATGAATAAGGAGATATATTCCATAAAAAGGATGGATATCCCCAAAATAACTTGATAGGAGCTTTAACCTCATTCATCCTTGAACAGTAGTGTGGGGCAACTGTTGAAATTGAAAATAAACATGAAATGTTTCTAATGAATCTAAAATGGAGAAAAATGTCACAATATGAAGACTTTCACGGAGATTGGACTCAAAGAATTTATGAGGTTAAAGATAGCCAAAACACCTCATGGAAACAAGTCTACTTAGCAACACTTCCATCTAAATTTGTAGAATATATCCAAAGGTAGGAAGTTTTCCAAACATGTTTTGGGACATATACATGGGGAGAAATATATTGTAACATCACAAAAGCATTGGTAGGATTATGTACTAGCATGAAGGTAAATAAGTCTCTACATAAATTATCTAGACTACCTAACAGTAAGTCTATCTGCAGCAAATATGGATTATCAATTGATGGTCCTATTGTACAGAAAAGAAAGATCAATTTTTTTTTGAAGAAAAGATAAAAATAGCCAACCAGAAATCTCCCTGAGAAAACAAGAAAACATCCCAGAAAAGGGTATGTAGTAGGATACGCTGCGGCAGCTCTCCATCTACGACACAGAACCTTCAGTCCTCTCTATTCGTTTTCAACCCCGATCATTATGCCCTCCCTCGTCCGGTGGACCCCGCCCCGTCCGGGGGTCCATGGGGTAACGGCATCTCTCCCTCCCGTATCGTGTGATGGTGTAAATGGGTGTTATGGCTCCCTCGGGTGATTTTTTCGTCGAGCCAGTGTTCGCCTGGGGGTGGGCTCAATGGGGTGGCCCGCCCTTGGTGGTATGGATGGGGGTAATCGATCTAGCAATCAATCAAAAACAAATGCAATGAGAAAAGATTGATTGATTGCAACTAGAAGATATTCGAGCAACATTTGTAAATCAAAACGTAGAGGCAACAAATGATCACTTGTTGGCTATGTGGACGAAGCGGGCATACAACAAATAAGTGTCCTAAGGGAAAAGAATCTAGAGCAAACAAAGGCAGAAATTCACAAGACAAATTCCTTAAAAGAACTCAGAGACAGGTAAGAAGACCACTAATTCAATTCAAAGAGGAAGCACATTTGATGAAAGAAGATTGTTGTAGTTCACCAGAATCAACTGAGTCTAGCAATTCAGACCTAGATTATAGTGATGAACATATAAACATGCATATACAACAGTGTGACTGCACAGATACTAATGAATGTCATTGTAGCCTCTCTGAAACTGAATCATAATTCGATTCAGAAGAACAAGATGAAAAAACTACACATAAAGAAAAGGTGTGTATGGCACATACCATAAATGATGATGAATCTAAAGTACCGTCAAGCATCAAGATGCTTGGAGAAGGAGAAGTAAAACAAAAACTCCTAGAAACATTCCTGCAAACCATGCATAGAGGCACTAATAGTTCTTCAAAAGGTACCATCTCTTAAGATTTTTTTGTGGATGCCTCTTATAAAAAGAATACAAAGACTTTTCAAAGAAACCAACAACATACAAAGCCCAGATCCTTGATGCTAGGGAAAGTTAGCGATGAAATTCATCATATAAAGAAATAAATTATTGAGCTCAAAACAAAAATGGAAAAAATGGAAAAAGAAAAAGAAAAAGAAACAAAGCAAAGAGATTATAAGATAAATCCCAATGTAGAGATTTACGAAGGGAAACAACATGAAAATTTGGGATTTGGGAGTATGAAAATAATGGCCTTACAATATCAACGACATCATGTGTTGTTAAAAATAGATACCCAGGGAGAAATATTCATAGTGAGAACATTAATAGACTTAGGAGTGGATATTAATGTTCTGAATAAAAAGCTAATCCCTGCAAAATTTTGGACAACTACACACAGGCAAGTTATTGGAGTAGGAACACAAGAATTCAAATATGAAGTTCCTAAAGCCACAATTTGTTTCTCAAATTACTGTATGAATGTAAAATTTGCAATCAACAATATTCCCATAGATTGTATCCTAGGAAATGTTTTCCTAGCTGTTGTTGAGCCACATGGGTCAGCCAAATTACCAGATGGTAAGGCTGATTATTTCATATTTGTCCCCAACCATAAAGGATTTTTGCAGACTATTACTCTGTCATTTATCTCAATGCCCAGGATCTCTACAATGGTCGAAACCATGCAAGAAGTAAGTCTGACAACACGAAAGAGAGAAGAAATGAAATATTTCAAAAATCCCTTAAGGATAAAGGAACAACTCCAATCCCTCAAATTGAAACACGAGATTTTAGATCTACAAGAATATCTTGAAAGACAATGTTTTTCAGCAAAACCCAAATTCTTTCTGGCACAGGAAGCAACACACTGTCAAATTTCCCTTCAAAGAAGACTATGAAGGAAAGCCTTGCAAAAGTTGGGCAATTCCTATGAATAGAGAATATCAAGTATTATGTCAAAAAGAGATTGCAGGTCTCTTAAAAAGAGGGTTAATTAGAGAATCTAGCAGTCCCTGGAACTATTATGGATTTTACGTCAACAAACACTCATAACATATTAGAGGGGTCCTCAGATTGGTTATAAATTACAAACCTATGAATACTGTCCTAGCTGATGGCACGTATCCAATCCCCCACAAAAGAAGTTTGATAAGTAGGATAGTGGGTGCCAAAATCTTCTCCAAGTTCGACATGAAGTCTGGTTTTTGGCAAGTTTCCATACAAAAAGAAGATAGGTTCAAAACTGCTTCTAGTATTCCTGCTGGACACTATGAATGGAATGTCATGCCTTTTGGTTTAAAGCATGCACCATCCAAATTCCAGAAGATAATGGATCAGATTTTTAAGCCATATTTTGATTGGCTTATTTTGTATATAGATGATGTAATTATTTTTTCAAAATTTGTTGAAGAACATTTTAAACATGTTTAGAAATTCTCACAAATAATAAAGAATTATGGTGTAGTACTAAGCAAGGAGAAAATTGAGTTGTTTCAAATAACCATCAAATTCCTTGGCCATAGTATTGAATATGGTCAGATCACACTACGAAAATATGCATTATATTTTGTCGACAAATTTCCTGATAAAATTACAGATAAGACGCAGCTACAGAGATTCTTAGGATGTCTAAATTATGTCAACAATTTCTATAAAGGGTGTGCTTTAGACCAAAGCCTACTAGACCAGAGGTTGAAAAAAGAACTAGTACCATGGACTAAAGAACATACTGCTGCAGTCAGGAAAATAAAAGCCAAGATAAAAACTTTACCCATTCTCTATGTTGCAAATGAAAATCTTCCAAAAATTGTAGAAAGTGATGCCAGTAATATTGGATGGGGAGGAATTTTCAAGCAAATAAAAGATGATGAAGAACAAGTCATACAATTTGCCTCATGAACATGGAATTTGGTCGAACAGAATTATTCAACAATTGAAAAGGAAGTCAAAGCATCTTGGAATTATATTGACAAGTTCGATCTCCACCTTGTACACAAGAAAATTTTACTCAGAACTGATACCTCTACACTCAAAAAAGTTTTGAAAAAAGACATTAAAAAGTCTAGTGAATCCAAGTTTGCCAGATGGCAAGCATTGTTTGCAAGTTTCGATTTTGATGTTGAGCATATAAGGGGAGAAAGAAACTGTCTACCAGATTTTTTGGGTCAGGAGTATCTAAAAAAAAAAAAAAAAAAGCATCTAATGGTTATTGTCATTGAATGGGACCCTATAACACAACAAGAAGAACTTAGAAATATCCCAAACAACATCTCATAGCCAATCTATGCGGAAAAATGGAAACCCACTTGGCAATTAAGAAACACCAAAGTTATGGATGCAAATCTATAGCCTCATCCGAACTTACAACAACTTGTACCAGAAAGAAATATTTACCCTAAGTCCAACACTTGGATACATGATATGGTGTATAAGAATTCAATGATGTATTATAATCTTGTAGACGAAGCATTAAGGGAAAGTTTTCATGATATCAGTCTCATATGGAATGAGGGAAGCAATAGAACAAAAACATTCCATAAATATTATATTATCAATAGAACGCGATATCTTGAACATCCTGCAAGAATAATGTGGCCACAAAAGGATCTGAGCCTTATATTTTGTAACATTGTCTATAATTTCCAAGGCTATAAAGATATCTGGTGGGATCTCTTATGCAAAGAAGAAAAATCAGAAATACATTATACATTATTAAAATTTGGATTTGTCTTCATTACACAGTTACTGTTAGAACCAACTTAGTTACAGGAATGGTGGAGATGACATGGGATGAATAAGACTATTATAGATCCAAGGTACTTTGAAAGAGGCTTTCAAAGTGATTTCCAGGAGTGCATGGAGTGTAATGGCATCAAGTGTTTTCACCTTCCCTGTAAGACTATTGCAGATCTAAATAATATTTATGATGATCGCATATTAGGTTACTTCATGAGAGGCTGTCATCATTGGTTAGTCTTAACCAAAGTAAACCATCAGATTATCCTCGGGAAACCAATGATTTTCCAAAGGATTTATACAAAAGAATGGGAGAACAGTGGAGCATACTCTCATAATAATGGTCGATTCCCTCGTACAAATCCATTGGGAATGTAACTTAAAAGACTCCAAGGGTTCTCGTGGGCTCCTCTTGAAAAGCATCCACAATGTACAGTAATGTCTTGTCACTTGACTTTGATAGTGACCGATTTTCGTGGGATTTTTCGAAAAAATACCCACATTGTAAATATATTTTCCGTAGGATTTGGAATAATCTCTACTTTGTAAAAATTATGATTTTTCGAGACTCAGAGCACTTCTCCGACTTTTGGTGTGATTTGATCCACATCTCAGAATTTCAGTACGTTTGTTTTTTGGTGTGATTTGATCTATATCTCATAATCTCAGTACGATTGTCTGATGTTTGTCCCCTTCTCATCGTATAAAAGGAGAGAACTAAGGCTCATTGGGGTATTCAGAGTTGGAGAATCTGAGAGTGAGAGTATTGTTGTTTGAAGTCTGAGATAATCTTCCTTGTTTGAATTCTGAGATAATCTTCTTGCTTTGCATCTATGAACGCTTGTGTTCGATCCGCTTGCATCACAAAGAAATTCTATTTTAGAGTCGAGTTTGAAAAGCCTATGTATCAGGGCCTAAAAACCTTGGTAAGAACCTAAAGTGGTTGAACTCACTAAGTTTGAGTCTATGTTTGTTTCAGAAAGTTCAAAGACAAATTCTGCAAAGGGCCAGGTAGCCTCTAGAGTGCATCTTAATTTAAGGTGTATCGTCTAGTAAATGCCCAAGTAGTCTATCTCTAATTGAAGTTTCTCTAAATCTTCCAACATTGTAATTCATCTTTTGAAATCAATAAAAGAGAGAATTTTTTTTTTCAAAGTGTTCCGCATGAGTTTATCTTCTGTTATGCTATTTTAAATATTCTGTGAGAGGAGAAGTTCATCTGAGGTTCACTGAGGATCGAGGGATGTTTTGCTTGTGTTGGAAAGAGGTCGTTGAAGAGCGTTATTGCGTGAATATCCAAAGGTTCGTGTACCGGTTCATGTAAGAGTTCGTGTATTCATCACAGAAGACATAGAAATTGCACTGAAAGCTTCATTTTCTCCTTTAGAGGAAGCCCCTGATACAAAATTGGTATCAGAATGTCTTAATTTTATTTAGGCATTTAAAAATTTTGTTGATGACTTAATTTAATGTAATTTAATTGTTTTATATAAATCAATTTTATAAATTTTGGAATTTTATAATTCTCTATAAATTAATTATATAAATATTGGAAATTTAGACATTTGTTTCATTGTTTGCATTAGAGAGATTCCTTTCAATGTAGAGGTTACTTTTTGGTGATGTGTAATGATTTATTTGTTACACTAATAACCAATGTAAATATATCAAGCACCCAGGGGGATAAAATCTCTCAAAGTGCAAACTTATTTTTTGAGCGTGAAACTTAGGAAATATTTGCATCCTAAAGGATTTAATCCCTCTGTGTGTTTGATAGATTGAGAATTAAAATGAATCTATGCTAATTACATCATTAAGATGAATCTAACTAATTATATCAACAAATGTGGTTGATATATTATTACAAGTACTATGTATAATTGTAGTTGATATATTATTACAAGTATTATGTATAATTTGCAAGATAAATTTATAATTATATTATGTAAAAGGAAAAAAATTACATGATAATTTTTATAATGATATTAAATAAAGAGAAAAATAAAAATAAACTTAAGAAGTACAAGTAATATTATAAATTATATAGGTAAAGGAGTAAATATTATAAAAACTATAAGATAATGTTAAAAAGATGATGAAAACATATTCCCATTTATAAGCATAAAATAAAGATTTGAATGAAATGGAAAAAAATATGATATTCAATATTCAACTGAAAAACACTATCAACATAATTAACCATAATTAGCAAAACAATGTTATACTCGTGATAAAATAATTAACAATAATTAGCGAGACAATCCTTGTCATATTCAGTTTACTTTGCATATGGTGCTGGGTTGATTCCGAGCCATCTCCTACAGTCATGCAGAACCAATCACTGGAAGTGTCGTGCACAAACTCTGTATCAAACCAGCACTACCGACTCGACTCACGGCTCTGGTTTTTCCATCGTAGTTTTGAAATGTGTTTTATTATAATTTAATGGAGTTGTTTATAATGCGATTTTTTGGAGATTTTGGTGACTGAATCCGGTGGAAGAAATGAGGTTAAATCTTGATTTTTAGCAGTTAAAATGGTTTTTTAACTGCATATTTGGATTCAGCGCCTTGAAAAACCCCTAGAAGCCTTTGATTGTGCAGAAACTAACTATCAATCTTGGGATTCCAATGAATTGCTGCAGGATTTTGACCAGAAAAATCAACCAGAAAAACTTTCAAAAAATAGCCTTAAAGACAACTGCTAATTTAATAAGGCTCTACAGTTTCTGTCATTGTTTTGGCTCATATTTTCATGTAATTTAATGCTCTCTCTAGATCTTTCTTTCGGAATTCAAAGTGGCTTAAAACTGTAATTTCACCATCATGTCACAGTGACTTCTAAATTCCAAACAAGTAGAAAACTTCCGCTTTCGTTTCCCATTCCGATGAACCTGACAAAGAAACTTTGATGTCTTATTTGACGCGTTGACAATGGCGGCAACTAAGCACATGCGAATGCTGGTGATTTTATGAACAGTAAACCTGCCATCACACGGAGTCGTATCTGCCACCTATTTTGTGAATGCTGGTGATTTTATGAAATTATGGAATTGTCACCCATGAGATATTATATTACAACTGTTGTAATTAGCCTATACTACCTATACATTAATAAAACTATAACTCCACCAATATTAATAGGCCAATCAACTTTGACAAAATACAATCAATGACTATAACTCCCACTAATCTTTGGCTATAATTACAACATAATCATAATAAACATACTTGGAAGCCTCCGCGTTTGGTTTTCTGGAACTTTCAAGGCAAACCCTAATCCTTGCTCTGGCTTCTATAAAAGGCCTTGCCCGCCATTGTCTTCACTTATCTCCGCGTGCCCGACTTATTTCGTCTTCAACCTTCGGGAAAATAATATCATTTTTAGGTACCATCCCTGTCGTGGGAAGCGATGAAGACTGCCCAGTTTCTGGGTCTGTTTCTCATTCTCCAACTCCATTCTGCTGCAATGGCTGCTACGCCCAGGAAGCCAGTGAGTGTTCCCTTTGGCAACAATTATGTCGCAAGTTGGGGCGCAGACCACATCAAAGAATTCCATGGTGGTCGAAAAGTCGAACTTCTCCTCAACAAACAGTACGGTAAGTTATTATCCATTCCATTTCTTTCTGCATATTTGAGGATCGTTTTGTTTTTATCAGTAGCTGGGTATAACAAATTCAGATGAAATATGGGGTTGGCAGGTGCGGGGTTCGAATCCAAGGGAACATATCTATTTGGGCACTTCAGCATGCAGATCAAGCTGGTCCCTGGTGATTCAGCTGGCACTGTCACGGCCTACTACGTAAGTAGATTCATAATAAGTTTTGTGGCTTTCTTTTAAATGTGTTGTTATTTAATTATTTTGTGTGTGTTTGTTTATTTTGGGGCGAGCAGCTTTCTTCTCAAACTGCAGAGCACGACGAGATAGACTTTGAATTCTTGGGCAACAGGTCTGGGAAACCATACATTCTTCAGACCAATGTATTCACTGGAGGCAAGGGTGAGAGAGAGCACCGCATATATCTCTGGTTCGATCCCACCAAAGATTACCATTCCTACGCAGTGCTCTGGAATATGTACCAGATCGTGTAAGCCCCCATACTCGAACCCGGGGCAAAAGCAAAAGCAAATGTATTAAATTTTAAAATGCACCTGGTTCTTGTTAATATTGATTGGAGTGATGGATTTTTGTGCAGGTTTTTCGTTGACTCGGTACCAATCCGAGTGTTCAAGAACTGCAAGGACCTGGGGGTGAGGTACCCATTCAACCAACCGATGAAGCTGTATTCGAGCCTGTGGAATGCAGATGACTGGGCCACCCGAGGGGGTCTGGAGAAAACCGATTGGAGCAAGGCGCCCTTCCTCGCCTCCTACGAGCAATTCCACGTGGATGCCTGCGAGGCTTCTGCTCCGCAATCGGCCTGCGCTACGCAGGGGCGGCGGTGGTGGGATCAGGAAGAATTCAGAGACCTGGACGGACGGCAATGGCGTTACTTGAAATGGGTCAGGAAGCAGTACACCATCTACAATTACTGCACCGATATTTCCAGAAACGCGAAAATGCCTCCGGAATGTGTTCGCGACCGCGATAACGAATAGAGCTCGTTCATTATTACCAGTGGGCTTGTTATTCGACCTTCGGATTATCGAATGTTTGGAGTAGTGATTTTTCCTGGGCGATAATAATTGTCATTTTTTTCTCTCAGCGGAAAAAGTTCTAATAACTATTCCTTGGCTCTCGAGCTCATTATAGTATTGTGGCTTCTGAAACATGAGTACAAGTATTTTAATTCAAGGGTTGTTTGAACTTTGCCATGGATATGTTACACATTTTTGTTTGCCCTCGGATTTATTTTGCGGTTTTTAAATGGCAACTGATAAAACCACTTTTCTACGGACTTGAAAAATAGCCTCAACGGGCACAGTTGGAAAGTGGCTATAAAGTTACAAAGACATGATTAACTGTTTTTCTAATGTGAAAAAAACATAGATTAAAACCCAGTTAACACGAATTCAAAACAATGGTCAGAATATCATCCAGTCAAAGTGGCTTCAAAGTCAGGGAAAAATAAAATGTTACATAAAAATAAAGAATATTATTTATTCAAGTTGGCTCAACTGAACTGAAAAGAGAAATTAATGATAATCTAAAACCTATTGAACATAGGTTTTTATTAATGTTAATGTTAAATATATTTTGGATTTAATTTATTCTAAACCCAAATCTCATCACACATATAAATATCAAATTAGAAATAAATTTGAATTTAAATTAAAGCTATTAGCTTAAATTTAATATGATTAGTTAAGAAATAAATTTGAATTTAAATTAAAGCTATTAGCTTAAATTTAATATGATTAGTTAGTAATTGCATCAAGATGACTTTTAAAAAATTATTTAAATAAAAGAATACTATCATTTTAAAAAATGATTTAAATAAAAGAATACTATCATTTTATACGATAGATAAGAAAGAAAGCCTAGAGTGAAAATAGAACCTTAAACTTCCAATAAAACAAGATATAATATAACAAAAAATATTAAAAGAAAAATCTGAATTCTTAATAATCTAACCATAACAAAAAATATTAAAAGAAAAATCTGAATTTTTAATAATCTAACCAGCAATATATAAATAAAATATTTTCAATAATATTATTAAAGTATAACATCTCCTAACAAAGCCAAAAAATATCTATAAATTTATTGGAGCCCAATGTTGATTTCTACTTACACATTTTATCAAACATTTAGGTAAACTGTCTTAGCTTAGGTAAACTGTCTCACCTTCTAAACTGTTTAACAACTCAATCTCAAGTGTTCAATCTATAATGCATAATGCATAGAAGGACCATAACTCCTTAATTCATGAATTCAATCCTAAAGGATAATTGAACATTTCAAAAGCAAAACAATCATGCACAAGAAATTCAAATGCAATCAAATTTGTATAACATTTAGCACCCTATTTGCAACTCATAATTGAACACTACTCTCTAGATCACTATCAACATTATCTTGTTTAAAAGTTTGTTTTTAGAGTTCTGCATCAACCTCTATTATTCTACAATGTTTGTATGCTTTATGAGTTTTTTAATCATGGAAAGAAGGAAGTTCATTTCTTGTACAAGGAGGACAAGAAGGCTAGTGATGAAGGGATGCATAACTACAACATTTTGCTTCAAATTGGGAGCTAAATTGATAAGATGCTGAAGAATACAATCATGCATATTTCAATGAAATACTTATGCAAATATTGAAGATGTTGCTCCATCATCAATTATAATGCAAGGTCAAGTTCAAGAAAAGAGATCAACATTATAAGAGGTTGGATAAAAGAGGATCTAATGAGGGTAATTAACAATGTTGAATATAATGGATATTGGATATGAGAAGCTATGTAAAAATATGGAACTACACCAACATCATTACATTATTGGTTAAATAGTCTTGCCCAAACAAATAAGAAAGTTCCTATTACACTACTAATTGGATGGCGGGACAAAGAAATAGTTATTTCACGTAAGGATACATTTGAAATGGTCCATGGATTGGATTTTATACAATTATAAGCTAGTGTCTCTCCAATCTCTTAGTCAAGGTTGAATCCACTCAAAAATGGATTTCCTAGGAAAGCATGGTGGATATGATTCAAGAAAAACACATTCAAAGTTTGTATTATATACAAATGAATTCCTAAATAGATACAGATTTGAATGTATGCTTATAGTTGTGACCAAAGCTCTATGACAATAATTCAAAGGCATATCAATTGTTTTCATATACACCACAAAAAATATAGAATTATGATGAAACTAGTTTACAAGCCAGAAGAAATTGTGGCATGTAGTAATTGCCAAGAGAGCTAGAAAAAATATGCTAAAAGAATTCCCTAGGAGAAAACACTAGATCTCTATGTTTTGTCATGTAAATGCAATTGATCTATAGATCCCTAGGTTATATTTCTTTAACTTGAGGAAGACAAAATTGAAGAGATGATTAAAAAATAAAAATAAAAAAATGTTGATCTAAGAGAGTGCATAGTTGCACATCCCAATGCATGGATGACTAACAAAGTGTTCATGAATTGGATTTTCCTTTTTATTTTGTACTTGGTATTGTCTCACTTACAAACTTATCTTTTTTTTTAATGACCATGGTATCCACACAACTTTATAAATCACGGAGTATGTAAACAAGGTAGGAATAGACTTATTAATATTTCCTAAACACATTATTCATAGGTTGCAACCCATAGATGTGATTGTAATTAAGCCTTTTAAGAATTACTTCAAATCTTAAGAGATCGAATTGGATGTATAAGAACACAATCACATAGATAAAAGGTAAAATTAATTAATAGAAGTCACTAATAGATCTCTTCAAAGGGATATTATATCCTCTAATATTGAGGATAGATTTATGTGAACTAGAATTTGGGAACTAAATTATGATGTGTTTATCATTGATATGACTCGTCACCAAGATTTTTATATACATCACAAGGAAGATGCAAATGTTGCACTTAACATGTCAAGCATCTCTTAAGGGCATTGTTATTCATTAGGTGACAATGATGGACTTGTTGGTGCTACCCAGTAATTCAAGACAATCTGAAAGTTGTTGCATCTCATGAACTACATATAGATTCTATAAGTTATATTCAAAATGATAGTTCTTAATTAAATATGATTGAAGGTTGTCAAGAAATAGAAATCATCAATGAGGTATTTACATCACCAAGGCAACTGACCTTGCTTGAGTGACTAGCAAAAGACGTGATGCATATAAATCACAGTATTGTTGCCAACACTAATGAAGAAAGAATTACCATGCCTTCATTGCCAACAAATATGAACAAAAATTAATTTATCTGTTATTTTGTGGCCATCATAGGCATGGAGGACCATATTGGGGTGATGAAGAAACAATGCAGAAGACAACGAAGAAGTATCATAGATATTTTCCAAGTGATTCTCATATTAATCCAAGTACCAATCCATTACTCTCACAATTCTTAATGTTGTCAACGTGGAGTGACAAAGAAATCAAGGGCAAGATCTAAATATTTTATTTAATCAAGAAAGGGAACCCAATTACTATTTTCAATGCATTGCATTACAATCTTAACAAAGGCATAGGAAAATACCATAGAGATGATGGAATATAAGAAAAATAAGAAGGATCTTATAAATGAGAATTCATTTGCCAAGATTGTTGCAAATGAATAGAAAAAGTGAGAAAGGATGTAAAGAGAATGGGAAAGGAAAGTAAAGGGGCAGTAAAAACAACTATTGGTGTGTGAAAAAGAATGATGGAAGGATTTATAGAAACTTTAAAAGGTGCAAAAGAGGATGGAAGAAATCAATAAGAGTATAAATGAGCTTGAAAATAGGAAAAGGTCCTTCAATTTAGTGGACCAAGTGGTAGAGAATAGGAAATTCTTCCAATTTCTATAAATATTCAAATCCTTAACTATCATTTGGCTGTAACACATCCCTTAACTCTTTCTCCTATTTTAGGGATCATTTGAATATGTTCTTATTCAACACATGTACAATCATTTTGGGGTATTGAACACAAATAACAAGATAGTTTTCCATTTCCATTTTGCTAGATGCGACCAACAAAATACTATCCAATCTTGGATTAAGAAAACATGAGAAATTCAACCTACTTGGAGCTAGGAGATATAGGATAAATTGCATACTCCTGCAATGAATACACTAATTCTTCTAACTAATTAAGAAGCTTCATGTTTAGTGTAGTTACATGCAATGTGGATTTTGTTATGAAGTCATATTTTGTACATGTCTAGTTTGTTCTTCATGGACTAAGTTTCGTTTTTTTTTTGTGTATTTAGGTGCAATCTAGAAATAAATTTTTCTAATTTAATTGTAGATTCTATTTTATCTTTTAATTTGTGGCACTGTGTTCAAAGGCTATTAATCTAAATGGAATTATTTTTCTATATCTCAAACAGGCAATTCACATTTCAACTAGATGCATACTAACAATGTCGGTATCTATGCATAATAATGCTACAAAGTATTGCAATCATAGTATGGGAATAGTATTAATATATTGCAAAAATTTAAATCTATCCATGAGAGACATGAGATAGAACTCAAGAAAAGTAGTTCACAAAATAAACATCTATGGTCTAGGATTATGATCAATACATTCTTAATAAGTCTTAGAAAAAGTATAAATAAAAATACCATGAACATCTCCAATCCCTAGATGACAACAAAACATTCCTACCTTATGAATGCACGTTCTCTACAAGGAGGGTAAAGACACTTTAAAGAATTCTTCCCAAATGTAAAATATGAAGTTAAAGATACAAGCCAATGATTTCAACAACAATCTTGCAAGCATCAATGCTTTCAAGAGGAAAACCAAAAACTTAAGTTATATCCATTCTAAAAGAAAATGCAAAATTTTCTTGGCCAAAAGGAATAATCTAACCATTGTAAAAAGTAAGAGTCGTAATCAAAAAATTGCTTCAAAATTTAGATTGAATGATCCAACATGCCTTGAAATTGTTGTAACTATATAAAATTTCTAAGAAAATTCATAATCCTTGTGAAGGAAATCTCCTCAAATTGTTGCAATATTACTCATACACCAAATGGTTAGCTAGATTAGCCAACAATAACAAATTTACATAATTACTTATAATGTCAAATTTCCATTTATTACTAGTTTCCATATTACATTAATCTAACAAAAATCCATTACACTATAAATATTACTTTAATTCATCCATTATATATAAAGGGGCCTTACACACCATTGTTGTAGATGATGTTAATATAGAAACATGTTAGTATCCCCAAACCACAAATTTACTTATCACAAAGGAGGCATCGGTATGTTGAATATAGTGACACCATAGATGTTATTTGCAATGATGATGTTCTTCAATGGGCCTATTTAATTTATTTACAAATCTACCATAAAGCGTATGATGGCTCAAAGACTTGCAACTATATGGTGGGCTACATATTGACATCAAAAGTCTTCACATGTTTTCAAGTGGACATAGTTTCACTAATAAGATCTAACGACATTGATTTATCATACCAAGACATAGAAATCCAAATTCTACTTGCAAAGTGCTTCATCATAGTGCCTAAAATATATGATATCCACGAATCAAGGGTATGCCATCATAATTCCTGTAGCAAATAGTATTGAGGAGTCAAATTTAGTTGTCTAAAAAGTTAAGGCTACAATATAGTTACAATATTACTAATATTATGTTTAAAAACATTATAACTGTGAACCAATTTAAAGACATAAATAATGTATGAGATCTTATCTTTATAAGAATTTGTTAATCACAAAAAGTTAATAACCAATGAAAAACATGAATATGGTACCAACATTAAATAATTTAAAAAAATAAAAAAAATCCTTAAAAAACACTAAATAAATCCAAGCAACACACCAAAAATACACATCTCACATTAAATATATATATATATATATATATATATATATATATATATTATATATATATAATATAAAATTCAAATACAAATAATACAAAACTATTTAGACTAAAAACATATAATATATCCCTTATATAATAATAATATATATATAGATGGATAATCCAAATTATAATAGGCCAAAACCACTAAATCAAAATTTAAACAAGTACACAAGGGATGTATTCCATATAAGTTTGATGCTAAACAACACAACACTGTTTGATGCTAAATAACACAAAACATATGGTAGTGTCTCACATGTGAACCAAATAAATACCTTACACATAATGAAAATCACCAAACACATTATCCAACCAATGCAATGATGACATCATACATAACGTATTTGAGTTCATGAAAATGCATTCAAACCCAAACCTTAACACATTATCCAACCACTGCAATGATTACATGATTACATCATACATAACGCATTTGAGTCCATGAAAATGCATTCAAACCCAAACCCTAACACATATCGAGGCCCAAACCCTATCACATATCCAACCCCAAACCCTAACAGAAAGTCCACCTAAAAAATTGTAGTGGCCAAACAAAGTTCCATTGCATATCTAGTGTGTGATTCCTACGCGCAAGGCCAAAGGGGATGGAAACCTTGGAGCTAATAGTAGAAATCCACTTAATGTGACCAGTCGACTAGATTTTTCATAATAAAAGCACTAATGTCGGTGGGTTCAAATCCTATCACTCCAACTGCCGATGTTATGCCCCCACGACTTCATGTTTCAGAATTTCAATTCAGTTAACGGAATACAATAAATCCGCGTTTGTCTGAGTGCCGTTTTGTTTGTATCGAAAGCGCGCCGCCTCAGTGGTCGTGGGGTCGAATCCCATCAAAAGCATACACGCGTAAAGCAGCGTTCGGCGGGTGGACAACTTTTTGGAAACGGCGCGGAATTCTCACCCGACACAACCAAAAAGTTTATATTATTTAACATTTTCTCAGACATTCACCGAAGCCAAAAACACGTTCCGATTCATATGTCTGCCATTAGCATTGGAATGATGATAACTGTGCTGACCTCTACCAACGGTTTATTGTCGGCGCGAACATTTCAAGATAGAGAGATTCGTAGCACTGAATTATAAACCTTACTTTTATCTGTCATTAGTTTTATATTTTTTTAAGGCGGTGTTATTGTAATTGCGTTACCACTATAACTTTTAAGAGGAACGCCCAGTCCGCAATTATAATTTTTAGGAGGAATAGCCCAGCCTGCAAGAAAGGCTTTTGGTTAAGACGAAACTTGAATTCTTGAACTGTACAGCGACATAGATGACTTAGCCGATCGTCCTCTGACCATGAGACCAAATCTCTGCAAGCCAAACCAATAATTATAAATTTTATATTTCAGTGTAATTAGTATTTTCAATTATTACATGTAAATTACCAAAAACCTCCTCCCAAAAATGAATCTGTAATTATTTAATTTGAAAAAAAAAAATATCACCATCACTCATAGTTTCAATATCTCATGTGATTCAAGGCACAACCACTTTCAAATAAAAAACTACCAACTTTGAAATAAAGAATGAAAAAGTAAATAGTAAATGTTAATTAAAATAAAGAAAGTGATAAAAAGGTTTGAAGTTCAGAAAGTATAATATTAAAAAGTAATAGCAAGTGTTATTTAAAAGATGGTATAAAATGTGAGTTAGGATTTGCATTTTCTTTTCTGGATTCTTTTTTCACTGAAGAATCATTCCACATGCCATAACTCATCTATGATTGATCCTTTCCAAGTATCATATTGAGTAAATTCAAATTCTAATCATAATCATTGAAGACTCCCATTGGTGATTTTGTTTAGAACAAATGGTGTGAAACTCGATTCTATAGAAAATTTGTCACCTGAATTTTTTTGTGTGGGGATTAATTTTGGAGCGATGTTAGTAACTAAATAAACATCAATATTATGGGATTAAATATTTGTTTAATTATGATTTATGTATCATTTATTATTTTTAAAAATTTTATTTTATTGATTTGTTAAAGAAACTTGAATTATATCAAGTTTTTTATTTTCTTTTTTTTTTTTCTAATGTAAGGAAATTTTTGTCATAAATCAGTTGTCAAATTAACAGTGAAGACAATCATCATGCTTTTAATATATATAACATTCATATATAAATATCAATGGAGACAATCATCATGCTTTTAAATATATAATATATATATATATATAATAATATAAATATTTATATATATAATAATATAAATATTTATATATTGAGCAGTAAAGATAAAATTTTAGTTTTAATTTAAATACAAGTTGGTTTTTTAAATGTAGATAAAATTTGGAGATTGATGATAACCCCCTAGTTTCATCATTTTAGTGATTAATGTTTCTAAATCAAGATTCATTATGAGGATCAATTGTTAAATGAAAAGTTGCAAAGGTGAAGAACTACACAAGTGAACTTATATCTTCACTGAATAGAGAGGAAACACTTAAAAATAGAGAGCTAAGGTGAAAAAAGGAAGAGAAATAACTTAATAAAGAAACCTTAGAAAATTGAAGATATAATACAAAAGATAAAACACAAAAGTTATAATTTAAGGATAGAATACAAAAGTTATAATCATAATCAAATGTTTTTAAATGTGAGTTTGGTAAAGGAGATGTGTATTATGATGGATGTTAACTAGTTTGGAAATAAAGGAAAATAGATTGAATTTTTTATTATTTCATATTATTTTATATAGTTGTAAAGTTAAAATTACAAGATTTAAAAAAATATATAACTCCAAAACTATATTATAAATCATATTTTTAGAATTAAAAATAATACACCATATCTCATATCTAAGACTTGAGCTAGGTATTTAAGATTCTTTGTTATCTAGGTTTTTACTTTTATCTCTCACTGTTAATTAAAGGCTTAACTATGACAAATATGGTAGCTCTTCCTTGAGAGAATTGTCACCATCTTCTTAATTTTAATTAAAAATTTCCAAATGAAGTTTCAACCAGAATGTTAGGTAAAAGTTTTAATGTTTGGTCTAAAAGGTTCATTATCTCTTTTGAAGAGAAAACATTGTTCTCAATCTACATTAAATCAATCGAGTTTTCCTCGCACTTATCGAAATAGGTAATTATCACCCCTTTGGTCAAAATTACAACAGCGTAAAATCCCAATCTCAGAAGGATCATATATGCTCCATTAGTGATACATGACAAGAGGATCATTTTTAGTCTAGGAAGACATGAAGCATATCACCTTATTTTATGTCCCAAACAATTTCCCAAGCAAACCATCTTGAAGAAAATCTAGACCCAAAATTTGTGGCCTAAAGTAGTGCATTTCCTATGGCTTCTAGCTTGTTGTAGAGCATTAACATAGGACAAGATCATCCAGAAATGCTTCAAAGGACACTCACTCAGTATCTTTGCAGAAAAAATTAGGACAAAGCAGAGCATATGTTAAACTCTTGCCCCTTCAGGGAGTCTTTATGGACACATGCCTTGCTACTTTATGTCCAATCTAATAGAAATTGCTCCAACATTCTAGATAGGGTTGAAAACTAGAGATCCCTGACCTTGTAAAATCCAATAGTCAACCATGCATGGGTATTTCTACCATGTTTCTTGATCTGGTTCACTTTGATGGAGCAAAGAAATCACATATTTTTGGACCAAATCGTAACTCTGGAGGTTTTTTTGTAGAAAATTCCTCAAAACATCCATGAAATAGTCTTGTTGGCTCCTTGGTCTCTAGAAAATTGGTCTTCAAGTCCCTAAGACTCTCCCATTCCCATAAATGTCATCAAACCCTCGTTAGTTCCCTTTTATCCCCATCCTCATTATATGTTTCCTACTTCCCCTAGCTCTTTGATTCTTGTGCCCCCCTCTTCCCCCCCCACCAACTAATGGCTTCATTAAGTTAAACTTTGATAGGGCCTCTAAAACAAATTCTAGTGAATCAAGTTTTTTTGCTATCTATTGCAACAATTCTAGTCAAACTCTTTTCCTACTTACAAGATCTATCAGACATAACAACAATAATGCAATTGGGCTTTTTTCCCCTTGAATCTGTTCTTTAAGTAGTAGTCTCACAAGTCTTTTCCAAGTTTATTATAGGAGGCTCCCGATTGTTCAACTTAATCTTAAATAAAATAATTAATGAAGCTAAACTTGGATAAAGTCATAGTTAATTGGTGATTATAAAAATATCTTTTCCACATAGTTAATACCCTTGCTCAACTTCCGATAATTGTTACCACCCATGTGCATAGATCTGTGAACAAGGTAACAACCACATATAGCCCCAATGAATGTGCATGCAAAAGAATTAATGAGGTATGGACAATTTGGGTGGAAGGTTCCTGGTCTTGTTCGCTCATGGGATATGATGAAGTAATGCTTTTTGATCATTTTTTTCTTTATGATATATCTCATCTATGTATATTGTTATTTCCTTGCATCCACCTTAGGTGATTTTTGGCTAGTTCACCTTCATAGTTTGTTGGCTACATGAATCAGTGGTTTTTTCACTTCCTTTTTTTTGGGGGGGAAAGGAGTAGGCCCCTCCCTATTCTTTGCTCCTTTCGCAAATTCCCTATTCTTTCATTCATGCCCTCAAATCTATCAATTTTGTTGAAAGTTGAAGTGTCATCAATAGTAGCCTTTCATTCACAAGCTCACAAGAATTAGGTGGCATCCTATTTTTCTACTTCAAGTTAGGTTCTATCTTAGTATCTAAGTTCTTTTACTCGATTGAAATTAAAATATTTAGCATTGTATTTTCAATATTTTGTTTCTTTTGTAGTTTATTATAAGTCTTAGCATTTTCTAAGAGTGTTTTAGTGGATAAAGGTGCCTTATATTTATGTTCCCTAGTCACAACCTGACTCTATACTCTGCATCTCAAGTATCTTTATCAGTAGTTGGTGGTTTTCTGATGCGAGGGTTATAAGTCTCATAGGAGGCAATCTTCTCTTATGTATTGGCTAACATTTCTTCATATTGGCTCAATGGTTATATAAGGGAGGCTCAAGTTATATTTCCGGTATATATAACAACGATTTTTATCATTTCTCTTTTGTTTTAGATTTGGTACCTTCATAGCTCTCACTCTTAGGAAGGAGGGTGTATTTTGGGAAGGGACTTTTCTCTTGAATGTACAACCCAATTCTATCTCCTCTTTGCAATTTCTCTATAGGGGTTTCTTCTTCGTGTCAATGTCCTTTTTCTGGTTTATGCCTTCTTTTGATATAGGTGAATGCATGAAGATGGGTTGCACTTTTGGGCCAAATGTGGTGATGAAATTTCAAAATTTTACCCTCTTATCAAATTGAAGCCCTCAAAACTCATACAACCATTGTGAATCTTGATTCGTAGTAAAAAGATAATTTACGGATAATAATGTTGTTTTCCTAATGATATTTTTTGCAAAAAAAATTAGTGTTGTATAATATGTCAATTTTCCATTAAATGAAATTCTTGTCCTTGCAAATTTTAGCACATCATAAGAGGTATGTGTGTGTTCATGTAACATAACTTAATCTAAAATGTGTAATTTAAAAAAAATACATATATATATGAGAATGATCTACAAAAAAGAGAACTAAGTTTTTAATATTCAAAATTTATTTTTTTATGCGAAAATATAGTTTTTTATTATTTTTCGAAGTTGGCAAAGTAATATTTCAATTGCATTTTGCAGATACATTTGTTCGCATAATATATTTTTCTACTCTCTAAATAAATTCAAAAATGAAGAGTACCATTTTGAAAAGGACTCATAAGAGAATATATTTGTATTTTTTAAATTTTATTCGTTATGTATATTTTATGTTATTGATTTTTTATTCAACCCCTTTGAAATTGTCAAAAAAAATTTCAAACATTATGTTTAAAATAAATTAGATGAAAAATATCATATGAATTTGAAAATGTTAAACTCATATGCCATTGGATAGAGGATTCCTTCATGAATCCAACATAATCAACTCTGTCACATAAGGCAAACTTCTCCTGAAGTCCGCTAGGGTACAAAATGGTGTTGCAGAGAAATCTGTAGAAGGGGAGCTAAAACTCCAATTTTAGGCCCTCAACAACTTGATCAAGCACTTAAAAAGCTTGATCTAGCGCTTAAGGTAATATTTGAAATAACTTGATTGAGGGTTTAACAAATCCTTTATCGAGCTCTTCACATGGTTAAAAAATGGCTTGATCGGGCTATAGCTCGATCAAGCCCTTTAAAGCATAATCTCCCCATTGTGTTTTGGGCAAGAAGTTTAGAAAACTAGCTTGATTGAGCATATGCATCGAATGAGATCCTATGTAATTGTGTGCTACATAGGATCTCTATCAAGGGTTTATTTTTATGAACTCAAATAGCTTAATCGAGCTTCTTTTTTCTCCCACCCAAATCATTCGCTTTCCAAAAAGTGTAACCCATCTTCATGCAAATATACATCTTCTCTTAGTATGTTTCTCTATTGTGTTCCCATGCTTTATCACTTTGTCCCTTTCCCCCTTCATTGACACCTAGAGAGAGACCTCACTCCCCTTAGGGAGAAGGAGAT
>APFE030897111.1:0-34890 GCA_000404065.3 Pinus taeda | reverse complement strand
GAGCTTGTCGCCTATAAACTTCTTTAAACATGAAACATGGAAAACTAGGTGCAATCGAGAAGTTGTAGGAAGCTCCAAGTTGTATGCCATAGTACCAATCTTTTGCAACACCTTGTACGGACCATAATACTTTGGTGATAATTTATTATCCTTCTTAGCTTGCTTGAGGGACATTTGTTATATGGTTGTAGCCATAGGAATACCCAATCAGCTACATCAAAACCTCTTTCGCTGTGATGTTGATCTGCCTGTTGTTTCATTCTATTTTGTGCCAACATGTGGTTATCCTTTAAGAGTTGGAGGGCTTGTTGTTGATGTTCGATGTGATGTTCCACTGCTTTAACCTTATAGTTTTCTCTTAAATATAATGTGATGGATGGTGGCTGATATCCATAAAGTGCCATAAAAGGGGTCATTTTTGTTGATGTATGGAAGGAAGTGTTATACCACCATTCAGCCAGAGGCAACCATTTGACCCATTGTGTCTGTTTATCATATACAAAGAAACGAAGATATCCTTCCAAATATTTTTTTACTATCTGAGTTTTCCCATCAGATTGAGGATGATAAGATGATCTATGAGCTAACTAAGTACTAAGACAAGAAAATAATTCTTTCCAAAAATTTGCAGTGAAAACAGGATCTCTATCACTTACAATAATCTTTGGGTTTCCATGTAGCTTTTGAATTGTTTCCATAAATGTAGTAGAAATTGTACTAGCTATAAATGGATGTGATAATGCACAAAAGTGTGCATAATTGGTAAGTCTGTCAACTACCACCATGATGACACTCTTTCCCTCAGACTTGGGTAAACCAGTGATAAAATCCATTGAAACCTCCTCACAACGTTGGCTTGGAATGGATAAAGCTTATAATAAACTCGGACTCTTAATTGTTTCAACTTTATTTTGTTGGCAAACCAAACATTCTACCACAAACTTTTGAATATCCGATTTAAGGCCATCCAAAAAAAATTCCTTCTTAACCCTGTGGTAAGTTTTTAAAAACCCTGAGTGCCTCCTAAGGAAGAAGTGTTCAATTCCATAAGAATCTTTTGTTTGAGTTGTGAATTCTTACAGAGGTATAAGCAATCTTTGTACCACAACGAATCATTTTGCTAGCTAAATGTACCAGATGTACTAGAATCTTGTTGTAACTTTCGAATAAGTGCCCACACTTCTTCATCATTATTTAACATATATAAAAAAAATATATAAATATATATATATATATATATATATATTCTCATTGTTTGAACTCCCATATATATATACATATATTGATTTTTTTTTTAAAGTTTTATTTGAAGTTTAATAAATAAATTTCCATTAATGTAAATGTCTTTTTAATGATAATTTAGTAATAAATAAATAATTTTAAATTTGATTATAAATTCATTTCAAAAAGTTTTTGTGAAGGTTATATTTTTTTCTTAAATGAATGTATATCTTATTTAACATTCCAAATATTAATACTTTAAAGAAAATCACATATATATATACACCATGAATTTTAAAATTTCAAAATTTTGTTTGTAATTCACTTAAAATTTTAACATAAAACCATTTCCAACTTAAAAATAAATTTATAAATTTAATAATTTGTTTAAATAAACTGATATTAATAATGATGAACAACGCCACTTTAAACGAAATAGATAACTAATTTATTAGTTAATTAATTTGTTGTGGTATAGAATGGGTGGAGTTTATAACTTGTTATAATAACACAAAAATATATGACCATCGATTTTATTTGTAAGCATCATCACCATTTTTTGTAAGTTTGAAAATCACATGTTTTCATGATTGCTTTTAATCAATATATACTTTTAACCAATATAAATAATCACAACATCACAAGGGACTATGACCATGATTTTTTTTTAAACCACAATCATTCAATGAACATTTAAAAATATATAAAAAGTACCACTTGATGATGATAAAATACAAACAAAAAAAACATAGAATTTAAAAATTAGTTTACAAATTGATGTTTTATGATCATAGAATTTTAAATGTATGTGGTTTTAGTTTATGTTATGTATTTTTTTGTTGTGCTCTTGTTTTCCTTTGGTTGTTTGTTATGTTTGTATGTGTATAATATTTTTACACATATGTAATATCATATTCAGTAATTACTTTTCTAGTGTGTACAATTTGTATACTAAAGTATTGATCTTTAGTTTGCATTTTAATTTAATAAAATCTTGTTTCTTCTACAAATGAAAACAACATCATGAATGAATTTGAATTTTAGCAAGCACCACTATTCAATGAACATTGTTTTTAATTAATTATTTTTTATAATTAGATAGAATTTTTATGATGAAAGAGTTTTAAATGTTTGTGCTTTTATTTTATGTAATGTATGTGTTTGTTTGTTTATTCTCTTGTTTCTATGTAAACTTTAGAGCACTAGAAATACTTTCATTAGAATATGGTGTATGGATGGTCATTTCCAAAATTAACTACTGACTTGATACACGTAAAATTTATGATGATTTTACATACAAAATATAATATCCAAGAATTGCACTTCCAATTAATTGAATGTGTATTAAACTATATATGTTCAAATTAGCATTTAGTTTAACAAAATTTTATTTATTTTTGCAAATGACCATGTTTTTCTTTGTTAGTATCATTATTCAATGCATCTTTGACAATCAAATTATTTTATAAGTATTTTTAATTAATATATAGTTATAATTAGTTACAAAGGCATGTCTCATGATGATAGGGTTTTATATTTTTGTGTTTTTATTTTATGTAATGTGTTTACTTGTTTGTCTTTGCTCTTGTTTTGTGTTTCTATGTCTACAAATTCTACAACACACAAAAATCTCTTTCCTCAATGTGTGTGTTGGAGTTCCTGGAACTTCATGATTAACGCTCCCCCTTTATACATTTTCTTGTGTATTTTCGGCTTCCTCATTCGTAGGAGGATCCATTTCTTCAGCATTCTCTTCTTCGTTAGGCAACTGCTATGGGAATTGCCATCTCTTGGGTTTATTTCTTGCTTTCTTCCTCATTTCAAGTGCATTCTTGGCATCAAGACATGAATTTTGAGGATGTCCCATTTGTCGTCTTATTCAGCATCTAAATGTTGTGTTCTCAAAATCTAGGAACTGTGTCGAGCACTTCTTCTTGTCCGTCAAGAAAATATAATCCAACAATCCTTTGTTGAGGTCCACCTCCACATAAATTCTGGCAATTGTGTAGATTTGTTCGTCAATAATTGTGTATCTTTATTTATGTATCACCCTAATATGTTCCCAATGGATTCAATCACTTTATGGATCCATAACTGTAGGGGTAGATTATGCAATCTAAAGAAAACCGACATTTTAGATACTACCATTATATTAGCATTGAAATATGGGAACCAAGGGGTGACAAAAGGTCCCTCAAAGCCCCAAGACCATGGACTGCCTTACAATATATATTCACAATCCTCTCACGATGCAAATTTTACTATGAAAAAGCCCATGGAGGAAAGGTGAATCTCACAATTTATCATCTAATTTATGAATATCCAATGGAAGAGATCCACTCTTTTTGGCCAAAATTGTTGAATCTGCATGGTATTGCTTTAGATTCATATGTTTTGAAAAAATAATTTGTTGACGGTAGATCTACTGTGATTACTCAGAATTCACTTAGTTTTTCCACTATGTAGGGGTTGGGTATATTGTGTGTCGGATTTGGTGTTGTTGAGGAACCAAATTCCTTTGAGGATATGTAAGAACAAAAAGCCTCCATTAACTTGCCCTTGATTTCATTTTGCTCCTTTGTGAATACTAGATTTGGACACTTCCCCTATGATGTCTGAATTTCTTGGCCGAGGTGATCCTCCCTGAAGCTTCAAGTATAATATATGGTGGATGACATGAGGATGTTATAATCTTGTAACATCACATCTTCCTGGATGGATTTCCCTCCAAAGATCAGACGTTGTAGGAGCATAGGGATACCTAGAGTAAGCATGATTTTGTGCTTTAATTGTTTGACATGATCTGTGGCCCGAACCCAAAATAATATTGATTTTCCATTTTCGTATTTGATAAAAAATTGGTAGGCTACTAGATTGAGTGCCCATACTTCACAGTCACACAGATATTTAGTCTAATCAATGGATAAGTGTGCAGATGGAAAGAGTGAGAGTGATTTGCATGGAAGTACTCACTTCATAAATGATGTCCAGACCACTAAATCCACCCACTTTGATGGAGTAAAAATCTAAATTTGCAAAAACCAAAGTAGACTCTCTAGATCTAACACTACTCCTCCATTTTGAAAACCTAATGTGCTGAGGGGATTGAGAATATCCAGATCCAGTATCTTTAACAATAAATATATGAAATAGAGTGCTAGATGTAGAAGATTCACTTTTGTAGCCAACATTTTGCCTTTAAATCTGACCGATATTTGCCTTGTGACTAAGAACAGACAATTATAAGATTTCTGCACTAGAGTCACCTTAATCCTACATAGGCCCATTCCCAAATCATGAATGTGATTCCCTTTGCTTCCTTCTATGCCATTGTGTACATACGGGGTGAGAAAATACTTTGCATCGACGATCTGGTGAATGATACTATCAACATCTGGGGCTATAATTCTCCATCCCCGCACAAGAGACTGAAACCGATATTTACTCCATTGAAAAAATCCATTATTAGACCCGTGAGTAGTGAGATTGTATCCTAGCAATGACGCGAAAGGTGGATTTGATGTTTGAAGAATCATGACTACATAAGGAAAGAGAAAACATTGGGAAACCCTAGCCATCGCACCAAGCTCGTCATCTTGACATAGTTCCCCTATCAATATTTAATTTGATTTTTTAATTAATATATTCTTATCTTACATTTTAATCAATTTTTTTATTTAATTCAATGATTGTAAGTTCATAATTAGTGCATTAGTTAGGTAATTTTTTATGCTACAAAATGGGTGGAGTTTATAACTTGTTAAATCTATTTAGTACAAAATCAAATTTTCACAAATATTTTTAGTCAATAAACTTTATAGATACAAATGACCACGACAATACCACAAGTAACAATGACTATAGATTTTCCTTGTAAGAATCATCACCAGTTTTGGTAAGTTTGAAAATCACAAGTTTTCATGATTTCTTTTAATCAATATATACTTTTCAACAATACAAATAATCAAAACATTAGAAGTGACTATGAGCATGAATATTTTTTTAACCGCGATAATTCAATGTAAAACTAAAAATATATCAAATGGCCCTCATGATGATGATAAATAAAAACAAAATAAACATGAAATACAAAAATTAATTTACGGATTGATGTTTTCTGATGATAGAATTTTAAATTTATGTTCTTTTATTTTACGATATGTATTTTTTTGTTGTGCTCTTTTTTGTGTGTAGTTGTTTGTTTGTGTATAATATATTTACACATGTAATATCATATACAATAATTACTTTTAGATGAGTAGAATTTGTTTATTAACTTTTGAATCTTTAAATTCCGGTTTAATTTAATAAAATCTTATTTTTTCAACATCATGAATGAATTTGAAATTTTGTAAGCACCAATATTCAATGCACAATATTCTTTATAAGTATTTTTAATTAATATGATTTTTATAATTTGTTACAAGTTGATGTTTTATGATGATAGAATTTTAAATGTTTGTGTTTTTATTTTATGAAATGTATATGCTTGTTTGTTTATGCTCTTTCTTGTGTATAGTTTTAGAACACAAGGCTTTCATTAGAATATCTCGTATGGAAGGTCATTGCCGAAATTGTCTATTGACTTGATACCTTTATGATTATTTTACACACATAAATAAAATATGGAAGAATTACAGTCCCAATTAATTGAATGTGTATTAAACTATATATGTTCAAATTAGCATTTAGTTTAACAAAAATTCATTTATTTTTCCAAATGACCATAACATCATGAATGGCTATGGATTTTGGTAAGTATCACTATTCAATGCATCTTTGAAAAATATTTTTAATCAATATATATTGATAATTACTTACAAATCCATGTTTTATGATGGTAAAATTTCAGATGTTTGTGTTTTTATTTTATGTAATGTATTGATTTGTTTGTATGTCTAATAAATTCTTGAACACAATAAAACTGGTGTTAGAATAACTTGATAAAATAATTTATATCATGATTTTAAGCATGGATAGTATGAAAGAATTTCAAATGTTTGTGATTATAGTTTATTTTGTGTATATGTATTTATTTGTACACATATAATCATTTAACCCATACACAAAGATCGTATATAACAATTACACTTTAAACAAATTGAATTTGATATTAACTTATTTTATGTGCAAATTTATGTGAAAAAATGATATTCAATTTAACATCATCCCATTTATTTCTACAAATTATCATAGCATCTATTAATTAACATATATTTCAATAAAAGAAATAAGTATAATATCACAAATGATTATTATAATAAATGTTTTGCAAGCACAACTACTCTAACACATTTAAAAAAATATACAACAAAGCATTTATCATAATTTGCAAGAACTTATGTACTTTAGAAATTAATTAGCTGGAAATTGATGCTTTATAATGATAGAATTTTAAAATGTGTTTTTATTTTTTAGTATAGATTTATTTATTATGTTCTTTTTTTCCTTTTTGTAGCACGATTTTATGCAAATGACACTCAAATCCGAGTTTGTATGGTCATGCTATTTGTGGTCAAAGTTTTGCTCAAACTTAAACAAGTGGCCAAGTTTTATGAGGTGAGAAATCCAAAGAGACCCTATGCACATAATTCGTCCAGCAATGCAGGTGAATTTGTAGGATGGTTAATTTTTCCAATTATCCTTATTTTCGGCAGATTTAAAAATGGCCAAGTTTAAAAAAAAAAAACTATTAAAAATGGTAAGAGATCCAAGCCCACTCACCCAACCGAAGAACATTGTTATATTTTAAAAAACCCAAAGAAGGGTTAGCGGGTCACCACCCATGCCGAAACCCACCATATAAAAGCATATTATATGTATTGGGTGGCCTGAACGCTGGTGGACCTGACCCCACCTCCATAAAGATGACACATGGTGCAGTTTGGAGGCAGTGAAGCTTCAATCTAGCTAGCCTGCCTCTTGGGTGCCTCCACATTTCGAAATATATGGCAGTAGTTCCAATGGACCCAACCACATGCAATAAAAAAACATGAGTACAACACTGTATATACTATGTGGGGTGCGGGAATATTGAACCCCCAACCACTCTCACTATTAATGACTCTTTCATTGTTAGTCCAAATGACAAAATTTGTTTAATCCACTCGTAAACATACATATATGCTTGAACTTTCTATTTGAAGGAGCCATGAGAGGACAGAGTGTGTGGAACCCTGAATGTGGAGGATCTCAAGATGCTTAAAAGATTCCCTTGAGGTCTAGAGGTGCCAGTGACCAAATTCAACAAGAGGATAGTCATTTTTTCAAGTTTTCTTACCTGGAGTCCATCCATGCAGACAAAATATTCATTTGAGCAACATAAATGTACGTGCCCAGTGACAAAGAATCTTTGGAGAATCTTGTGGAATCTTAAAGATTCCTTTGGAGGCAAATTTTTTACCGAGGCAAAATGCTGTCAACCTTATAGTCATTTCTCACATAATTTCACAAGGAGCACATTAGTGTGCTCCAAATATTCATATGAGCAATAGATTACCTAACCATCTTCCAGAATGAATCTCTAGGTGAATCTTCAAGATTCCCAAGGGTACGAAATTTGACGGTGTCAGAATAGAAAAGTTTACATTTCATTTTACACCACTCATCACTAGAATTAAATGGTGTAGCCCATTTCAGCAACTGAGGTCTTAATGTTTTGGCAATCTTTAAAAGTGGAGGTGTATGATGTAGTCATGTTATGTCTTTCTTCATGATTTCTTAAGATGGTGTCTTTATTGTTGAGATCTCTGATTACCATTATGTTGAGGGACACTTGTTGCCAGATTATGTGAAATTGTTTTAGCTTCTCATGTTGAAGGAGGACCCATTTGAGTGAGGGTTCCTGTAGGGAGAAAATCGCATGGAGAGACACACCACTCAATTTAAATGTATTTTTCCTTGTAATGATAAAGAATATACTATGTATTCATGATCACCTTGTAGCATGAATGAAGTGACCTCCACTCTCTTGACACTAGGCCCGGAGACATAACCCACGATGCGTGAACTCCATTATCAATGTGTTTTTGCTCATTGGTTTGATGGTTGTTGTTATGTTTCATATTCTTTACAATAAGCACAAGTGGTATATCATGCTCTTTTAAATTCAATTCTGCTAGCATCATAGAAGTAAAATATCTTGGATAATTCCAGTAGCTAAAGAGATTTGGATCAAGTTTGGTATCATAGCAGTCTTCTCATTGATGTGAACTGTGAGTTTGATTGATTGGAAGTGCAACAAGAATTGAAATGGAATCATTCTTGTGGAATTTTGTTATGTTGTCATATTCAAGAGTTCGTGTGTTGTATTGAATAATTATGATAAAATGTTATTTCGTGTTGTCTTCACGACAGTTGCATACTATGGTATATCCTTTGCATTTTATTTTTTAATAATTTCACCATCCAATTTTACATTGAGTTGAAGAGAATCTATTCCAATTTGTTAAACCTACTTTTACTTACAAGGTATGGTAATCATATGTATATTTTTGTTTTGTCTTCATAATTAGTTGTTATCATCTTTATATGGATCCTTTATTTTCTTCTTTTAGGTTCTTTTTTATTCTTGAGTTGTTTTCCTTAGTAGTCTATCCTCTTTTTTCAAAACAGGAACAAAATCATTTTTTCACTTGAAATAGAAAAAATGATTACATGCTTAGCCCTTCAGCTATGCCCAAAGGGAAATTCAAAAAAATATGGAACTAATAAAAAATATGCCTTAGTATGTATTATCTTACGGTACTTATTTTAATTTTTGGTTGTTTAAAATAACTGAATGAGTAGGAATTTTTGGTAAAATATGCCTAAATTAGTTTTCACAAAAATTTTGCAATACATGAAATGATTACATGTTTAGCACTTTGGCTATGCATGATGGAAACTTCAAAGCTAAGAAAAACTATGAAAAAGAGATATCTTGGTATGCCTTACTCAATGGTAGCAAGTTTTAGTTTTCATTGCATTTGAAACAACCCTGAGGAGTACGATTATTTAGTAAAATGTCCTTTAGTTATTTTCCATGAACTTAGTATATTTTGGAACTTTGTAGATTGTCAAACATTTTTTATTGGATTTACCTTTAACACTGGTGTTGGAAATGAAGTTTGTTTGTAGTTATAGGGATAGACAAGGAAATGTTATCTCTTACTTCTATGAATTTCTTTATTGCAACTGTTGTTTGACTTTGTCATGCATTTTTTTATAGGTTAGGTTTATTTTTCATCATTAGTTTTGTAACGAGTAGATATATGTGAAGACATTTTTTGGAAAGAGTTAGGGATTTAATTGACAATGATTGACAATTTGAAAGTCAAGATTCAACATTAAAATTTGTTAGAAATAAATTGGAGGATGGATGGGTCTTAATTGGTTAACCATACAAAATCATTTTATTCTTTATTTTCTACCTTGTTTTCGAGGTGGTTTACAAAGTTTTATTGACATTTTGAGTAGAAAAACTATTATTTTGAGGTGGAGAGTTGGGACACCATTGATAATGTCAAGGAAAATATTTGACATGAAGGAATACATTTTACATAGTGATGTTTATGCTTTCTAGCAAGCAACTAGAGGATGGTTGTCTCTTAGGTCGTTATAACATCTAAAATTAATCAACTCTTCACTTTATTTTGTGTTTGAGAGAAATTTTCATGAGATCGTCAGATATTTCTCTTTGTTAGAAATCAATGATAAGATGATAGAATTGTGGCCAAATATAATATTTAGGACAACCTATTCTACTTATTTTCCTTCATCTGAAAGGGGTTAAGAGGCAAAAAAATGTTTAATCTATTTCATTCCCCTGTGGGGACACCAATCCTCTGTAAGCACCAAATTATAGTAATTGTTGGCTCCAACATGAACCGAGCCTTCAATACACCAGAAAATGGACTTCAAATCAAGCCTGAACTAGATCTTCAAAGGCTAAACTCAACCCTAAACTTGGCCTTCAAACAATAGAGCATATCCTCTGAAACTTATATTTCAAACTACATAACTCATTCCTTTAAAATTGTCTTTAAAAGCTAAAATATTGAAAACTAAAATTTGTTAGAAAGCAATTGGAGGATGGATGGGCCTTAATTTATTAACCATCCAAGACCATTTTATGCTTTATATTTTACTTCATCTTAGAGGTGGGTTACAAAGATTTAGTGAGATTTTGAGTAGCAAAACCATAATTTTGAGGTGGAGAGCTCAGACACCATTGATAATGTCAAGGAAAATATTTGACATGAGGGAATACATTTTTCCTAGTGATCTTTAATCTTTCTAGCAAGCAACTGGAGGATGGTTGTCTCTTAGGTCATTATACCATCTAAAATTAATCAACTCTTCACATGGTTTTGTGTTTGAGAGATATTTTCTTGAGATCTTCAAAGATTTATCTTTGTTAGAAAGATGTGATAAAATGATATCATTGGGGCCAAGAATAATATTTGGAGAAATCTATTCTACTTCCTTTCTTTCATCTACAATGGGTTAAGAGTTGAAACAATGTTTCATCTATTTCATTCTCTTGTGAGGACACCAATCCTTTGTAAGCAAAAAATTACAGTAATTGTTGGCTCCAACATGAATTGAGACTTTAATACACTAGAACATGGACTTCAAATCAAGCCCAAACTAGATCTTCAAAGACAAAACTCAACCATGAACTTGGCCTTCAAGCAACAGAGCGTGTCCTCTAAAACTCAACTTTCAAACCACATAAGTCACTCCCTTAAACTCGTCTTTCAAAAAAAAAAATATTCATCCCTGAAAAAAAGAACTCAAACATTTGAAAAAATCTCCCCAAGATCAATGCGAAAACACCTTCAAAATAATGTGCCAAAAACCTTCCATAGAAAACTGCATGAACTCAAATTCACTTCATTTATTCTTAGTTCATGAGGTATGAATTTCAGACCTACTCCCTAGCTCTCCTAAAACAATAACAAAATAATTGAGTCGGGTTGTTAGGTATGCTCATTCTCACATATATTTATGTGTGTTTGGATGCTAGGTTAGGGCTATCTTGTTGTAATGTACAATGAATATTAAAACATTCATTTCTCCTAAACCATGAGGATTTAGATAAAGTTTCATATACTGTTGGAAATGTATTGGAATAAGATTTCTAACCATATATCTTATGCTACCATTTGATCTAGGTAATTGGATAAAATATGCCTTCAAATATAGGGTGTCCAAATGGGGCCTACTTCTACTTTGGTTGGGTCATATTAAAAAATATTTCATATCTCCTCATTCCTATGGAATTAGAGGGAGTGCCATACAACATTGGTAATGTATCATAATATGTTATTTGACTATTTAAATTCCTCTTTCACTTGGATGAGCCTTGATGTCAATAACAACCACTTTCAACACTCACAACTTCTAACCCAAGAAAAAGTAGAATGTTGTGTTGTATATGCATTTTGATGTTCATATGAGTGAGGCTGTAATAGGTCTAGTTTGTTGGTTATTGTATTGCAAATGCCCATTACATTAAATTTCAAATTTTAGTGGAACGGGATTATCAGTGTTCATGTTCCAATATTCTTTCTTCCATTTGGATGCTTCCTCTTGATGGGGATTATATTTGTTATAATTCTGGACCCCCATTACAAGAAACTTGTCTACCGTAACACACAAAACAATATTATTCATCATGATTTGGGCTTTATTCCCTCCATCACAAGTTCAAATACCTTAGTTGCACTATGATATGTGACCAGAACTATCGGTTATCGAAAACTTTCGCTACACAATGCAATCATTTTTCTCGATTTTACATTTCCACATTAAGAATTGAAACCATTGAATCATTTTCATATGAACATCCATTAGATGGTTTTTTAAGCACCGTTTCTAATGTTCCAGTGGTGACAAGGTCGATGACCGGTGCGGGGTTGAATCTTGCTGACCCATTGTTGACTGCATAAACCACTACATATTTTTCTTGGTGCTAACCAATTTTTTTGGAAATGTAACTTATACATCGTCCCACTGTTATGAATTCTAGTTGTTGTATAACACGTGTGTCATTAAATTATTTTTGTTCATGGTGTATTTTGGGGCCGACCATTGACCGTCCCGTGCAGGTCCAACCCTTGTTGACCTTGTGTGATGTTACATTTTGTGGTTGATTGAGACTGTGACCATAAAATCTGGGTAGGTCCTTTCTTTGTGACCAACCAAAAGAATTTGAACTGCTTGGTCACATACCTAATTGGTCATTCCATGGGTACCATGTGGCACTACCTGATTGTGCCATATGGTCACTTGCCATTGGGCCACAAAGCACAATCACCTACACATGTCACAACTTTTGTCTCTGCCTGATTCAAATCTCTTCAGTTACCAAAATTAACCAAAATATTTTACTTCTGTGATGTTAGCAGAATTGCGTTCAAAAGAATAAATATGTCAAATGACTATAAAAAATTTCCCTTTTCGACAGCATCTGTTATGAAACCAACTCACAAAAATATAGAAAAGATAGAAGAATGCCTTATAAATAAGCCTCTTCAAGAGGGAAACCTACTTGACATTACAAAAACGAACAATTCTTAGATGATACAAATGACAAGACCTCCTTTCTATATATAGAAGTCTAAGGGGTTATAGTATAATCATAGCTGACATAACAATAATAATGTGAGGGCACAATAATAACAATAGCGGGCTTTTATGGGGGATACTAATAAAAATATAGGCACTACATGGGAACAACAATATAATAAGGGGGTTGTAATAATAACAATACGGGGTTACACTAGTAGTATAGGGACCCAACATGCCCCCCTCCTTCAAAAATTGTTGTCCTCAATGCTTGAGTAGTTCTTGATGCTTCTATATAAAATTCTTGTCCTCCCATGTGAAATCTTTAGCGGGTAAGTTCTTCCACTTGATCAGATACTCTGAAATTGATTGATTTCGTAGCTGTTAGGTTTTATTTCCTATGACTGCTCCAGGTTCCAAAATGGTTTTTCCTTCCTCATCAAGTTCTAGCAATATGGTTTTAACTGGGATCTTTTGCAACTTTTGAATGAGTGGCCACACTTCTTCGTCCTTCTTGCATTCATACCTTGTTTCTTTTATCCAATCTAGTTGGATAATAGAAATGGCACACAAAAGTGCTTCCATATCCTCATCCTTTCTTGAGAGTGCATATGCCACAACATTTTGCTTCCCTCTTTTGTAGTTGATTTCAAAGTCATAACCGAACATCTTTGTGACACATTTTTGTTGCTCTTCAAAGGATAATATTTTTTCTAAAATGTATTTAATACTATCATGATCCATTTTTACCTTGAAGTGTCTTCCAATTAGGTAAGGTCACCATTTCTTAAGTGTGTGTAGTATTGCCAACATTTCCTTCTCATAAATAGCTTTCTTGAGGGACATTTTTTTGTATGTATGTAACCATAAAAATACCCAATCGCCTACATCAAAACTTATTTCATTGTCATGTTGATGTGCCTATTGTTTCATTCGATTCTGCACCAAAGTGGTGTTATCCTTTGAAAGTTGGAGAACTTGTTGTTGATGCTCATTGTGATCTTTCACTGCTTGAATCTTTTTCTTTTTGATATATCTTCTATATTGAGAGTTTTAGGAGTGGTAATTTCTTATAATGCATTACAAGATATGGTCGGATTCATTTCTTCATGCTCTATGTGATCTTTCACTTCTTAAACATTTTTCTTCTTGATATGTCCTTCTATCTTTTGAGATTGAGGAGTGGTAACTCCTGCCATTGCATTACATGATGTGGTTGAATTCATTTATTCTTTCTTGATATGGTTTTTCACTTATTGAACCTTTTTCTTCTTGATATGTTCTTCTATATTAAGATTTTGAGTAGTAATTATTTCCAATGCTTTACAAGATGTGGTCGGATTCATTTCTTCTTTCTCTGGGGTTAGTTCCTGGTGTATGTGCTCTTATTTTGAAGTTTCTTGATCCTTTTCTTCCTCCTCTCCACAATCGATGTAAAATAATTTCTTCTCAGCACACTTATGACCTTTAATGTATTTTTTATCACAATTGTAACAAAGCCCTTTTTCACTTTTTTCTTCCAATTGTTGTGGTGTAACCCTTGTAGGTTGTGGAAGGCTATGAGAAACAAAACTTAAATCTTTATAGTTGTGAGGGGTAGACTTCCTTGTTGCCATAATTTTTCTTTCCACTTTGTAACAAATCCCTTTTTCTCTTTTTTCGTCCAATTGTAGTGGTGTTGCTCTAAAGAAGGTGTTACTTTTTGTATCCTCATAATGTGCTATAATTTCCTTCGTGAAAATTGACAATGTAACAAGTGATTTAGGAGAACAAAGCCCTTTATACCATAAAAATTGATCTTGTTCTAAATATGATGATGCAATACATACCTTTTGTAAAAGTGGTACACCATTTAATCAAAATATTTCGCCATTTGTAGTATCCAATTTACCGGATCCTTTCCATCAAGCTTTGTCATCTCAATTTTTCATGATTTTAGGATCTTAATATTGAAATGACTGTAACTCTCTAATTTCAGATCTCCAAGTTCTGAAATTTCTTCCTGTGGTATCCCTCTGATTTCTCTTTTGAACCCCACAAGTTTGACTAGAATTTGAATATCCAAGAAAGAGTTATGCCAAATCTTCCACGGTGACTTGATTATAGACTAGTTCAGTAGAGAAAACTTGCATGACTTTCCATGTCTCACTGTTTCGACCTTAGTACTTGAAACTAATATAAAGAAAACTAAAGGAAGTCCTCTTTCTCAAACTTCTTACACAATTTCAATCTGATGCTCAGAACAAAGTTTATGACGATTTTCCCCTGGTCATTTATTTGGAATGTAATTTGGGAGTTTGCATAAACCCTAACTTCCTCAGCTTATATCTCCAAAAATAAAGCGAGACAATATCTGAAATTTAGATGAGTGTTTCAGGGCAATTTCTTTTCAAATGAGTTTTTTTTTTTAGATTCTGAAACATCGCAGAAAAGAAGTTATAGAAAAAATTCCATGCTGACTTGTTTTGGAGAAGTGTAACCCTAGAATCTGAAGCTCTGATACGAAATGTTATGTAACCAACACACAAAAAGATAGAAAAGATAAATGAACATATTAGAAATAAGTCTCTTTGAGGGGGAAACCTCCTTTACATTACAAAAATGAACAATTCTTATATGACACAAATGACAAGACCTCCTTTCTATATATAAGAGTCTAGGGGGTCATAATATAATTAGAGCCAACATAACAATAATAATGTAAGGGTACAATAATAACAATAGTGGGATTTTATGGGGCACAATTATAGCAATATGGAGACTACATGGGCACAACAATATAATAAGGGGGTTGTACTAATAACAATAAGGGGTTACACTAGTAGCATAGGGACCTAACACTATCAAATTTTGGACCCTCAGCCATCTTGAAAATTCCCTCAATGGTTTCTTCCCGAAGATGGCCAAACAATATGTTGCTCTGATGCACATTTTGAGCAAAGTATTCCACTCACTCCTAAATTATATGAAAAATGACTATAAACTGGGCATGATTCCGACATTTTCAAAAATCAACCACCAAGGGAATCTTTTAGATTGCACAAGATTATTCAAATATTCCTTGATGCTAGACACCTGAATTTCTTCTACTTAGATGGATATTCTGACTTCGTGGTTCGATTCTTGGTGATAAAACATGAAAAAATTTCTATAAGCTTGTCACATTCTCACACTAGCCTCTCTAGCCCTCTAAGGGAATCATTTTGGCATTAATTGATTCCTCCACTTTGGATTCCACATCCGTATTTGCTCATGGCTCCACTCTGGTCATGGTTTCATCGCTTAGCATTCCACCCTCAGCCTCCTCTCTAATCCACCACCTTTCCCCCATTGAATTCAAGTTTATATATTTGTTTTTGAGGGTGAGTCTACCGATGGTGGCCTAACTGCCACTATATATATATATATATATATATATAGTTGATATTGTTTGGAACTTCGATAGGGGGTGGTGGGGTTTGATTTCTTCCCACCCCAACATTAATACATTTTGATGTGATATGACCGATGGCGTGGGCGAGTCTGGCAGGCCTAACCTGTCCCACATATATTTTTAATATTTTTTGTTTTCTTAAAACAAATTGGCTCTTTTTTACTTTGTCAAGAATAATGGTTATTAGAAAACTTAACCATTTGGAAAATTCATTGATTCCCGATGGTCGAATTCCATCCACTGGGTTCTTGTGAAGTTGTTGCCTCCTTAAGTCTACACTTGGCCAAGTTTGACTAAAACATTAACTGCAAATATCTGAAGCATACGAACTCAGATGTGAGTGTTGTTCACACCATTATAATTAGGGAAATGGAATCTATGATTTTATCATGTTTTCATTTCAATCCAATGATTTTCATTTTTAAGCTATTCCAAGCCACTTATAAATTCTAAATGTCTCTAGAGACAGGTGGATTACTCCCATTTCAGCTACTCATCGGCTTGCTATGTCAGTGCCTAGTTAGTGCCCATCTATTTGTCCATCACTGTATCATCATCCACATCATTGCTTAGTTGGGTTGCCATGTCAGTGTACAATCTATTACATCAACTCAATCTCTATGTCAATTCCCAATTTCGTTTCCATGTTAGTGTACAATATGCCACATTAATACCTAGTTGCCCTACCATGTCATCTTGCTGATGTCATCTCCTGCAACGTGAACTTGCCATGTCACTTATATGGATTTCCATGTGGTAGTCAAACTTTGACTTTGACTTTGTAATTTTTTTCCCAAAAACTTTGACTATCAATAACTTCTGCATACGAGATTGAATTGAGGTGTCGTTCACATCGTTGGAATCAACATGACAAGTTCTTTGATTTGATGCCAGTTTCAAAATAATTTTAGCACTTTGATTATTGAGCCACTAGGGATCCATTTGGATTATTCCTCCACACTAAGGAGATTTTTTTCCTCTAAAATCATAAAAATGATTGCAATCTCCATCCGCAACATATGCCTCTGACAGTCCACCTTACCTTTCCTTCACCTTTGTACTTTGGAAATTGGAAGTATGAAATCGATACATGTAGCCATATGAAAAATTGTAGCTACTCATACATGTCAACTTACAAAACCCAAAAATAATCCATACCTTCCAAGAGTTTATAACACACTCATGGTAAAGTTTACATTGATTTACAACATAAATCAAAACCCATGCTATCTAGCCAAAATGCCTAAATATCATTATGTTGCATACACAAGTGATGTTACCAATTCATCACTTTTACAAATAATTTTGGAACATGTGATTTAAAATGGTGGCCTTCAAAAGCTACTTAAAAAGGCTTCCAATTCGAGATGTAGCTTCTTGGGGTACATATTTGAGTGGATCTCTCAACACATGGCTCTATGATGCCCATCCTTGTTACAGTGGTTGCATTGGATCTTATTCCTCCATAATTTCTCAGCCTTCCTTTTCTCTTAATGTGGAAAAGGGTCTTCATGTCTTGGCTTCTTCTTGGTTGCCATTCTTTTCCAACACTTGGAGGCAACATGATTATTAAAACCACAAAATGTACATGGTTTTCAATGCCATAAATTTTTCCTAACATTTCTAGTTTGTTCATAATTGAAAGGAACTCTACAATACATGTGTGGATCATACCACTTAGGCTCTTCCTTGTTGTAATTTTGAGAAGGATATTTCTACCATTTTTTTCTCCTCGATCTCTTGTTGGAGGTATCATTAATGCAAAAAAGTGTGCCACCCTTCCTCTTAGTTGGTATTGGAGATATCTTAGATTATTTGTTTGAGTAACCCCTTGCTTTTGATGCCTTCAACCATTCTCCTTAAATAGACCCAAATCTTGCAAATTGAGGCCTTCTTACAACCTTGAATGCTTGTAATTCCTTGGCCATTAATAACGTCTTCCTCCTTTATACCTCGTCTTGGTGAGAAGTTTCATGTCGGTCCCTGAAATAGGTATCTCAATGCTTCAAATAGAAGTAACATCATGAGAGTTAGTAATTTACTTTACCATTAACTTTGTTGGTTATAGTTGATCATCTTATTTGGCCAAATATCCTTTTGTAGTGGAACATTCTCCCAATTGTCCCTCTACAGCTTGCTCCAACATGAGCCTCAATTTCTGCTTCTCTTTCTCAACATCTTGTAGAAGCCTTGTAAGCTATACCTTATCTTCTTAAATGCAGTGGTTAATCTATTCCAACTCTTGAAGTACTTCTCACTCCAACCCTTTGCCCATTATGACATTCTCAATCCCTGGAAAAATGGTCAAACCACTCTCATACCACTTGATATTCATATTTTTTAGAATACTTTCTTAAACAAAAAGGTTCATTGAATGAACTTACTAACACTTATATTTTCTTGCGAAACATGAGAAAGAACATACTTTAAACAATTTTTCACCAATCCATCAAAATAATCAAGAAGTAGTTAATAAAAAGGAAAGTATAATACAAGACATGATAATGGATTTCCTCCAGTCTAGACTACGTCTCTAGGCCCTCGATCAATAGTCGGGAGGCCGCTTCATTGATCTCAACAAAATATAATGAGTACATGGTAGATCTTCATCAACATAAGGATGGATCTCTCATCTTGTGCGAAATATCTCTCCTATAAAGAGACGTTCTCCTACAAATAACTCTCACTAACTAAGACGTTCTCTTTTGATAAGAAAAATAAATTACTTCTCATACAGGTGGCATAAAATAGAGACTCTCACATAACTAAAAATAAGTCCTCTTGAATTTGCTGGTCAAATTCAAATCATACTCATAATCATCATAGTATTCTCCCAAATATGATATCAAATATTGTAAACATTACTACTTTATGATCAAGTGTCAATGTTCCCCTCTTTCAGCACTACACCACCTTGGTTTTCATGCAAAGGCTAAAGAAATGAATTTCTTTCAAGAATGTAGATCTTTCTTCCATGCTACAGCATACAAAGATCATCAGAACCTAAAAATCTAGATTGATCCTTTCACTGAAGGAAAAACAAGTGAAAGGCCATAATGCATCATTATGCCTCCCAATTTGACGATGGCCTAAAAATTTGATACTCAAATTCCAGAAAAGACTATGCCATCGAAATCCTTATGAAAAATCACTTCAGATGAGTATAAATTTGACTCCATTCTCACCTCCATACCTTCGCTGCAAAAAAAAAGGCCATAATGTATCATTATACCTCCCAAAATGACGATGGCATGAGAATATACTGCTCAAATGAAAAAACAAATTATGTCATCTTGATCCTTATGAAAAACCAGTTCAGATGATTATAAAATTGTCCCCATCTTGACATTTTTAATTCCAAGCCTCCAAGGAATCTTTTAGATTCCAAAAAGATTCCTCCTGCGTCAAGGTTCCACACTTAAGGTTCTAAAGGGTCAAGGTTATGCCCCTAGTTCAAGGTTTTGTTGTCAAGTTCCACATGTTCATAGTTCCATTGGTTTTTGTTCGTATTCACAGTTCAATACAACACACAACTCCATTTTCAGACCACCGTTACCTGTTGGAATGAAAATTCCTTTTATTATATCCACTCGCAGGTAGACATATCAATGCCCAACTTGCAAGCAACCTACAAGCTTATTGTGTTGTTAACTCTATATTTGTATTGTTGACGCGACGAGGGTCCAACATTCAATACCCACCCGTTCCAACTTTGTAACCAAATGCCACCTTTAGAATCACCCCAATCGCCACAAAAATATTTTTGGCATGAGCATGGGAAAAATAATCTTTTGAAAGTGTCATCTTATATGCCATTTTCATTTGAGAACATTTTCATTTTCATGTGAAGGGTAATGTGCATGTATTATAACCATGCATATATGTGTTTTGGATATAGTTCAAAATGCAAAATATTTGATAAATACTAATTTTTTTATGTTGCATAATTATTGAAAGGACATGAGAAACACCTATATGAAAGTTAAATTATTATTTAAATAAATTATATTTTTTTTTACAGGCTAGGAAGAAACTAAGATGGTGGCAACTCTAACGTTGAATGGATGAATAATTTTCCGAATGGGATTCTATTGGTAGAATCGTATGACTATATGCACCTACCAACTTAAGTGGAAACATTGCTTCCTTATTTGGATTTGTCTTTTTATTATATAGTCAATTTAGTAAGAGGCAAAAAACTCAACTGGATATGGTGTATGTACCATTCTACAAACTACATTTGTCAGAGTGTAATATTTCTTGTTGGACAAAATATCATTTTTTTTTTTCATTCCACGTGTGAAGAACAAGTTTATCTCTCATTTCTATTATATTGGCTTTATTTAACATTGTGTATGTACTATTTTACAAATTATGTTGGATAAAATGCCATTATAAATTAATAAGAATAAGTATATCTCTCATTTCTATTATATTGGCTTTATTTAACATTGTGTATGTACTATTTTACAAATTATGTTGGATAAAATGCCATTATAAATTAATATGGCACAATTCTGTTATCGTTTTTAATTGGACACATGAAGAATAATTCAGTGCTTCATTTTTATTATATTATTAATTTAATATGCAACAAATAGTTAGTTTAATATAATTTATGTACCATTTTATAAATTATATTACCTATAAAGGATATGTTTTACATTCGACAAAATGTTCTTAGACCTTATAATTTCATAATTCTTGTTATATATATATATATATACACACCAAATTGATGTATGATATCACCTCCTCTGTGTGACAAAGGACCTACCTTCGCATCACAATTTGATTCCTAAAATCTCTGAAGGTTTACAAACTCCCCCTCTAGATTTAAACATGTGGTCTCATATGAGGAAGCACATGTTCTTAACAGTTAAACCCGTTCAATCTATAAGCCTCCCATTTTGATAAAAATCTTACAACAAGACTACAAGGTTTCAAGTCAAATACGTAACTCTCGTAAGATGATTTTAGAATTACCCAAATGGCCAAAAAATATTTTTTACATGAGAATGGGAAAAATAATCTTTTGGAAGTGTCATCTTGTATGCCATTTTCATTTCAGATCATTTTCATTAAGATGGTTTTAGAATTACCCAAATGGCCAAACAATATTTTTTGCATGAGAATGGGAAAAATAATCTTTTGGAAGTGTCATCTTGTATGCCATTTTCGTTTGAGATCATTTTCATTTTCATGTTAAGGGTAATGTGAATATATTATCACCATGCATATATTTATTTTGGATATTGTTGTTCAAAATGCAAAATATTTGATAAATACTACTTTATGTTGCATAATTATTGGAGGAACCTCATAAACACCTATATGAATGTTAAATTATATTATTTAAATAAATTATATTTTTCTTTTATGAGCTAAGCAGAGCCTAAGATGGAGTCAACTCTAAAGTTGAATGGAAGAACAATTTTCCCACTAATGGGATTCTATTAGTAGAATTCTATGACACTCGAAACATTGCTTTGTTATCTCAATTTGTCTTTCATTTTTATTATATAGTAAATTTAATAAGAGGCAAAAACTCGATTGAATATGGCTTATGTACCATTTTACAAATTATATTTGTTAGAGTGTGATATTTCATGTTGGACAAAATGTCTGATTTTTTGTTTTTTTTTTTCATTGGACATCTAAAGAATACATATGACTTTCATTTTTATTATATTTCCTTTATTAAACATTGTGTATGTACTATTTTACAAATTAAGTTGGATCAAATGCACTTATACACTAAAATGACATAGTTCTATTATGTTATTTTTTTTTTATTAGACATATGAAGAATAATTAGGTCTTTCATTTTTATTATATTATGAATTTAATATGCAACAAATAGCTAATTTAATGTAGTGGGTGTATATTTTATAAATTATGTTATTTATAAAGGATATGTTTTACATTGGAAAAAATGTTCTTATACATTAAAATTTCATCAATATTGTTATATATATGTATATATATATTATTATATGTGAAGAATAATTACTAATAGTGTATACATTAAATTGATTGCGATACTTGTATGTTTGCATTGTGTATGTTGAAACACTGTAAACACAACATTTCTCTTCAAGTGTAAATCTACTAGCACCGGTGGGATCACCACCTTTTTTCCTTAAAATAAGCTTTCGTCAATTTATTCATGAAATGGTTTGATTGAATTAATATTTTCTTAATGTAGTGAATGATTCATTTTCATTTGTTTAAAATTTTCTATTTTATAATGGCTAAGATCTATATTATATAAAAATTTGTTCTGATAACAATTAAAAGAGCTCCTCTTTGCTTCGAGATTATAATCTCTACTAACAGGGTTAACCACGCGAAGGTGGAAGCTTAAAAATAATTTATAATTATGATTTGTTGTAAATGTTCCAATTAACTTTTTAATGCTTCAACGGAAAATGTAAAAAAAAAAAAAACATATGTTAAAAATATGCAGAAAATAAAAAAAAATAACCAAATACATTTTTAAAAACAAGCAGAAAAATTAAAAATCTTGAATTATAAGTAAAATTCAATATAATACAATAAACATTAAAATATAATACAATAAAACTATGAGACTTAAGCTAATCATTTATTGACAAAGCACATGCATTTATTGACAAAACAGTTATAAACCTACTTGAGCAATTTCAAAAGCAGTGGAATATAAAATGTAAACACATACATTAACCAGCAGATATTGACAAAACAATTCTCACATTTATATGCAATTTCAAATGCAATGGAATATAAAATGTAAGAACATACATTGACAAAACAATTCTCACTTTTATATGCGATTTCAATTAACACACAAAACTAAAATTTAGATTAAGATATATATAATTTTAAATTTTTAAATATTAAACACACAATATATAAATTAAAATTTGCATTATGAGTACACATTGAAATTCATAATTCAAGACAACAAAAACATGATTGCAATTTCAAACAATACTCAAAATTCAAATTTAAATAAGGAAATATACAATTTTGAATTTTTAAATATTAGACACAAATACAAATTCAAATAGGAAAACACATTTTTTACAATCCCAAATAAGGAAACACACATCAGAGAATTTCAAGTCAATACTAAAACTAACACTCAAATATTAAATAAACAAACACACAATATACAAAATAAAACATACATTTTATATACAAACTCAAATTTAGGCTGTGAAATTATTACAATTACAATTCAATACAACAAACACATAATTACAATTTCAAGCCACAAACATTACAAATATTCATAAATAAATATCCACAAGCTCACTCACACATATATATTGAAGTTCTAATAAAAAGAGATACAGAGTACAAGTTCAAATAAATAAACACTCAATATACAAATTCAACTAAACACACAACATACAATTTCAAAGAACTAATTGTGCATTAGACAATTTCAAGTCAATAAAAGAAAACACTCAGACATGATTATGCAACTTTAAGAAAAAAATAAACAGACAATATACAAATTAAAATCTGCATTATGTATACACATTCAAATTCATCAATACAACAAAAACACATGATTGCAACTTCAAACAACACACAAAATTAAAATTTAAATATGGAAATATAAATGTTTTTGAATTTTTAAGTATTAGAGACAAAATACAAATTGAAATAGAAGAACACATACTTTACAATTCCAAATAAGGAAACACAAATCGGACAATTTCGAGTCAATACAAAAATAAGCACTCAAATATTAAATAAGAAAACACACAATATACAGAGGACAAACACAAAATTCAAATTTAAATATGGAAATATACATTTTTTTGAATTTTTAAGTATTAGACACAAAATACAAATTGAAATAGAAGAACACATACTTTACAATTCCAAATAAGGAAGCACAAATCAGAGAATTTCGAGTCAATACAAAAATAAATACTCAAATATTAAATAAGAAAACACATAATATACAAAGGAGAAGTTCAAATAAACAAACACACAATACACAAATTCAACTAAACACACAACATACACTTTCAAATAACTAATTAGGTATCATACAATTTCAAGTCAGTAAAAGAAAACACTCCAATATGCTTATCGAACTTTAAGAAAAAATGAACTCACAATATACAAATTAAAATCTGCACTATGCATACACATTCAAATTCATAATTCAATACAACAAAAACACATGATTACAATTTCAAACAACACAAAATTTAAATTTAAATAAGGAAACATACAATTTCAAATTTTTAAATATTAGACACAAAATACAAATTCAAATAGAAGAACACATATTTTACAATTCCAAATAAGAAAACACACAATATACAAAGTAAAATATACAATTTATATACAAATTCAAATTTATGTTTTGAAATTAATTACAATCACAATTCAATACAACAAACACACAATTGCAATTTCAACCCACATGCAATGCAAATATTCATAAATAAGCATTCACACACATATATATATATGTAATTTGAAATAAAGAAACATATAGAGTACAAGTTCAAATAAACAATCACACAATATACAAATTAAAATCTACATTATATTATGCATATACGTTCAAATTCATAATTCAATACAACAAACACATGAATACAATTTCAAATTACATACACATATTCATAAATAATCATTCATACAACCATTCACATACATATGGAATTTGAATTAAATAAAAATACAAAATACAACTCCAAATAAGCAAACAAACAATATACAGTTTTGTGTTGAAATACAAAAGAAAATAATCATTGTCAAAACCACTCACATATATATTCGATTTCAAACAGGGAAACACACAATTCCACTAACAAGGCAAACACACAATTCCACTAACCCACGCACATACAATTTAAAATGATGAAAGAAATATGGTACAATTTCAATTCAAAATATCAACATAAATACATAAAACATTTTCAAAATCACAAACATATATATACCATTTCAAAGAAGTAAATATATAAGAAATGGATTTATATATACTTATTCTCTCATTAGATTATATAAAAAATTACAATACAAAAGGCTTTAAAAATCAATGAAAAGAAAAACAAACAAAAAAGCACCAATATGAATGGTTTTTTAATTAGAGAGATATTTAGTGTTTTCCAATACATTGTGGAAGGTTGTGTAATTTGTATTTGGGTAAAATATTTTAAGTTTTTTTAATTATAAGTGTGTTTTTGGTTAAATGCAATTGTAATAAGTGTTGTAATATAAATGGATGATCATGGAAGTGTAATATGACCTTCTTCAAATGTAAATGGTGTAAAGTAAATGCATCTTAAAAAAATGTGTTGTGACTATGAGTTGAAAGAAAAGTAATCAACACAAACAAAAATAACTACACTACTCAAAGAAAAATAGAGCCCATCCTCCTTAGCAGTTGTAAGGAGTTTAGCCCCTTCCATAAAAAAAATATCTTCTCTTACAATATTTAAAGAAAGAAAAAAAATAATATATAACTACATCAATATTTATTTTGGGCAAAACTCTTTTTGCATGTAGTACCATACAAGTATTAGAGAAAAACCATATATTTTTAATAAGATATAACAAAAATTATCAACTTTTCTTAAATATAAAAAGAATGATCATTTCTATCACATATTTAAATAATGAAAAGAAATATGAATTTACTTTCCTTCACACTTTTTTCTAAAAGTATAAGTCATTTCTGGAAACAACTCCTAAAAAGATGCCCATAAAAAAAAATATTATTAATGAAATATGAGATGAGAGTTTTATTTTAATTCTTTTCATGGTCCAAAAACTAATAAACATAATTTTTATTTTTAAATAAAAATATATATTATGAATCATGATTATATATGTAATCAATGATATAATTAAATTTGATTTTTAAAAGGTAGGATAGGTTATTCCATTCTATGAAAAATAAAAGTAAAAAACAATTCATTTCATTTTATCTCACTTTAATTATCTCTAGGAAAAACCATTACAAATGGTAGAGGGGCATAATTGACTGTCCAAAAAAGGCTGTAACTGATACAGAATTGAAGCGAACCGAAACAGGGCTATATAACATAGAATTCCCAATTGACGCGAAAGACGTGAGCTGAGCTGCATTATTATTATTTTTTTTAAAGTTGAATAAACCAATGATAAAAAAGAGAATTGTATTAATATTTTGAAAATGTATGCATTATTAATTTGAAAATTTAATAAACCATTAAGAAGGAAACGGTAACGAAGCTGGGTCAGGTTGAGGTTGAGCCAGTAAATTCATTGGTGGCCTTAATTGACAAGTTAACATTGATTCAGGGTAGGGTTTTTTTATTTAGTTACAAACAAAAATTACAAGGGTTCAAAACCATCGATTGAAGTAGCACATTAACACACAATGTATCTGGCTTTAACTAGCACGAATGATATAGGGCCTCGCTGATACCGGAGGGAAATAAATGAGTAGAAATGGTAGAGGGACTACCTAATCGCGGAATGGACGGGACCGGACTTGACGGGGCGTTGAATCCCCAAAGAAGGCGAAGGTGAAAGCTGTAGTGTAATGTAACTGATTCCGGAAGATTCAAGCGAAGGTAAGCTAGAATTCCCCATTGATTATTATTAATAATTTAAAAGTTGTATAAAACGGAGATAATAAAGAGCAACTCACTGTATGTATGTATTATTATTAATTTGAAAACGTATATTATATATTAATTTGAAAATTTAATAAATAGGGTAACTGTAAGCTGAGGAAGTTTTAATGAGGTGCGTTTTGGGTTTAATTGACATGTTAACATTGTTTAAGGGTGGGTTTTAATTGTTTACTGATAAAATATATAAGGGTTAAAAACTATGGATTACAGTATCAATAACACAATGCAAAGTAGGTTATAATAAACAAATAAAACGAATTAAACTTATACACAGCACAACAGGCAATAATACAAAAACTCGGATAAAAATAACATACGGCGCACAATACAGTGAAAGAAGCCACACGTTAAGCTAAATCATATGCGTCGATTGAATCCATGAATGAAAAAATTAATGTAATAGAAATGGTAGGGTAGGGTAAAACCATTGAGTGGGAAACAAAGCCATCAATGGTAAAATTCTTGGAGAGAAAACAAAAATTAATGTAATAGAAATGGTAGGGTAAGGTAAAACCATTGAGTGGGAAACAGAGCCCATCAAGGGTGAAATTCTTGGAGAGAAAACAAAGCCATAAATCCAGCTCATGCACACGGCACAAGGATATTACAAACTATTGAGGAAACCGAGCCTTAAATCTATGGCTGGTGCACAAGGGGCAATACACAACACGTTAAAGCCAAAAACATCAGGTTGAACCAATACACAACACAATATACAATATGAGTTACCCAAAACGGAAAAAACCCAAGGGTTAAACGAACAAATAACACAAGACACAGAAACCAAGTTATGTCCAAAAGAAAGCATGGGTTAAACTCATAAAGATGAAGTTATACCGGAGAACCGATACACAGAAACCAAGTTAGGTCGAAAAGAAAGCATGGGTTAAACTAATAAGAAGAGGTTATACCGGAGAACCAGAAACTAAATTAAACTAGCATGGGTTAAACTAATAAAGAAGAAGTTATACAGGAGAAACACAAACTAAACCAAACAATTTGTACTTTAAAATTATTTTACAACTCTTACTATTTTTACGAAAATATCATTAAACATTTTACATTATGCATATTAGGGAGTACTAATGTTAGACAAGGTTTACAACCTTTAAAACAAATTTCCATCCTTTAAATTTTTGCTACTAGATAAAACCCTTCTAGAAAAAAGAAAAAGATGATGCAGTTGTGGAAAATATCTAAAAGAATTAAGTGAGTAAAAGAGAAGAATAACATGAGACATTGTTGAATAAAACTAACATATGGGAAATAACTAACAAGGAATAAAGTTGTGGGCCATTTAATGTTTTCATGTTGTGAGCCTTTGTGACATAGTACTTATGAAATCCTCAATGGGAAGGGTGTGTACATTTCATGATATTTTTTCTATGAAATGATGAAAGACAATTTAGGATGAATAAATGTAATTATATTACAATTTAGTGAAAGACACAATGGATTCTTATTTTATTTCATTAAAGTTTTTTATGCATATACAAGTTTATTTCACCTTCATCGCTTCTTTTCATCACAATGAGAACTAAGGAATTTGTCATTGTACATATATAATAAAAATATGGATATATAATTTATTCGTTTTACTAAAACCATTGTGAACATATAATTAAATGGTTTGAAGATTTCTATAGCCATGAATCTATGATAAGAATCAAAACCCTAACCCCATTATATATATTTTATTAACCAAATTCAAAAATTCATAAAAGTTAACGAAACTATATCTTAATTATTATTATTATTATTATTATTGGAGTTATATAGTATATAAAAATATGTTTATCCATGTAGATTCACCCACTAATATTATGGAAATCCTTTACTTGGAAACATTTCTTCTTACATTACCATGGCTTAGAAATAACACATTCCCAATATGATCTGTTGATATGCCATTTTCTTAAATTAATTAATTTGATATAATTTAATTAGTAGAGTATACCTAAATTGGACACAAATATTATCATTGATATGTCAATATTAGGATGAATATTCCAACATATTCCATGGGGTTTAAATATGTAAGATCAACCTAATAATTAAATTATAACTATGGAAGATTCTTGTCATGGGAGTTAGGGAATAGAGATTCATGAGCAAAGATGGAAGATGCTAGTTCAAAAAATCCTTTTTGCAATAAATGCCAATGAGAATATTACTTCAGATGCTTAATGAATGCAAAATGTGTATGAATATTTTAAAATGTTATAAAATGCTTAAGGTTTAGGTCTTATAACACTTCAATAAATTCTATTAATAAAGAATTTAAAAAAGGTTACAAAACACTTTTTAAATTGTTATAAAATGCTAAGGGTTTAGGGTTTAAAATGTTATAAAATGCTTAGGGTTCATAGTTTCTGGCTTTGGGTTTATAAAACTTTAGTAAATCCTTTTAATACGCAGTTAAAAAAAAGTTACAAAACACTTGCCAAAAAGTTATAAAATGCTCAGGGTTTAGGTTTGAGGGACACTTTAGTAAATTCTTTTAATAAACTCTTTAAAAAAAGTTACAAAACTCTTGTTAAAATCTTATAAAATTCTTAGGGTGTAGGTTTCACGGTTTACGGTTTATAACACTTTAGTAAATGATTTTAATAAACACCTAAAAAAAGTTACAATACACTTATTAAAATGTTATAAAATATATATAGGGTTTAGGGTTTTAAAATGTTACAAAACACTTTCTAAATTGTAATAAAATGCTTAGGGTTTAGGGTTTATAAAAATTTAGTAAACTCTTTAAATAAACACTTAAAAAAAGTCACAAATGCTTGTTAAAATGTTATAAAATACTTACGGTTTAAGTTTTGGAGTTTAAAATGTGATAAAGTGCTTACGGTTAGGGTATTACAGTTTAGGGTTTATGGTTTATAATGCTTTAATAAATTCTTTTAATAAACACTTATAAAAGAGTTAAAAATGGTTTTTAGGGCTTAGGGTTTAGGTTTTTGAGTTTAGTGTTTAAATTTTATAAGACCTTAGTAAATGCGTTCAAGCTTTAGGCTTTAGGGTTTAGGGTTTATAAGGCCTTAGTAAATGATTTTAGGGTTTATCCTTTAGGATTTATGCATTAGGCTACAAGGTTTGGTGTTTGGGGTTTAGGGTTTAGGTTTTCTAACACTTCAGTAAATTCTTTTAATAAACACTTAAATAAAAGTTACAAAACGCATTCTAAAATGTTATAAAATTCTTAGAGTTTAGGGTTTACTTTTTGGGGTTTACGGTTTGGGATTTAGGGTTTTAGATTTAGGGTTTAGGTTTTATGGTTTATGGTTTATGGTTTATGGTTTATGGTTTATGGTTTAGTATTTATAACACTAAAGTTACAAAACTCTTCTTAAAATATTAGAAAAAAATTAGCGTTTAGGGTTTAGGGTTTAGGGTTTAGGATTTATAACACTTTAGTAAATTCTTTTAATAAACACTTAAATAAAAGTTTAAAATTCTTTTTAAAATTTTATAAAATGATTAGGGTTTAGGTTTTAAGGTTTTGGGGTTTAGGGTTTAGGGTTTCGGGTTTATGGTTTAAGTTTTATAACATTTTAGTAAATGCCTTTAATAAATACCAAAATAAAAGTTACAAAACACTTTTTAAAATGTTGTAAATTTCTTAGGGTTCAGGTTTTAGGGTTTATAACACTTTAGTAAATGATTTTAATAAACACCAAAATAAAATTCAGAAAAAGTTTTTAAAATGTTATAAAATACATAGGGTTTAGGTTTTAGTGTTTTAGGTGTAGTGTTTGGGGCTTATTCTTTAGGTTTTATAATACTTTAGTAAATTATCTTGATAAACACTTAAATAAAAGCTACAAAACAATTTTTAAAATGTTATAAGTTTATTAAGGTTTTGGGTATAGGGTTTACGGTTTGAAGTTTAGGGTTCAGGGCTTAGGCTTAAGGGTTTATAACAATTTAGTAAATTATTTTGATAAAAATTTAAATAAAAGTTACAAAACACTTTTGAAAATGTTATAAAATACTTAGGGTTTAGGGTTTTGGGTTTTGGGTTTAGGTTTTAGGGGTTAAGGTTTAGGGTTTAGGGTTTATAACACTTTATAAAATTCTTTTAATAAACACTTAAATGAAAGTTACACAATGATTTTTAAAATGTTATAAAATGATTGCTATTTAGGGTTTGGTGTTTTGGGGTTTTGAGTTTAGGGTTCATGTTTTAGGATTTAAGGTTTATAAGGATTTAGTAAATTCTTCTAATAAACACCTAAATAAAAGTTGAAAAACTCTTTTTAAATGTTATAAAATGCTTAGGGTTTAGGGTTTGGGGTTTAGGGTTTAAGGTTTAGGGTTTATAAGGGTTCAATAAATGATCTTAATAAACACTTTTTAAAATGTTATAGTTTATGTTTAGGGTTTAGTTTTTATGGCTTAGGGTTTATAACACCTCAGTAAATTATTTTGATAAAAACTTCAGTAAAAGTTACAAAAATATTTTTAGAATGTTGTAAAATGCTTAAGGTTTAGGGTTTATAAGACTTTAGTAAATTCTTGTAATAAACACTTAAATAAAAGTTAAAAATCACTTTTTAAAATGTTATAAATTGCTTAGTGTTTAAGTTTAAGAGTCTAGTGTTTATAAGACTTTAGTAAATTCTCTTTATAAAAACTTAAATAAAATTTAGATTTTTTTTTAAGATGTTGTAAAATGCTTGGGGTTTAGGGTTTAGGGTTTAGGGTTTGGGGTTTGGTGTTTAGAGTGTAGGGTTTAGCGTTTAGCGTTTAGAGTTTAGTGTTTCAGATTTAGAGTTTAGGGTTTAAGGTTTATGTTTTTGGAAAAGTGAATTAGTGTTTCAGGTTTAGAGTTTAGGGTTTAGGGTTTAGTAAATTCTCTTTATAAACACTTAAATAAAATTTAGAATTTTTTTTAAGATGTTGTAAAATGCTTGGAGTTTAAGGTTTAGGGTTTAGGGTTTGATGTTAACGGTTTGGGGTTTATGGCTTAAGGATTAGGGTTTAGGGTCTAAGATTTATGGTTTAGGGTTTGGGGTTTAGAGGTTAGATTTTGGGGTTTATAAGACTTTAGTAAATGCTTTTAATAAACACATAAATTAATGTTTCAAAATAAGTTTTAAAAAGCTATAAAATTATTAGGGTTTAGGGTTTGGGATTTAGGGTTTAGGGTTTGGGTTTAGGGTTTAGGGTTTAGGGTTTAAGGTTTGGGGTTTTGGATTTAGGTTTAGTGTTTAGTGTTTAGTGTCTACAACATTTTGCCAAAAGCTTCTAATAAAAACTTAAATAAAAGTTACAAAACAATTTTTAAAATGTTATAAAATTGTAAGGTTTAGGGTTTATAGTTTAGGTTTTAGGGTTTGGGGTTTGGGGTTTGAGGTTTAGGGTTTAGGCTTTAGGTTTTAGGTTTATGGTTTATAGTTTAAGGTTTATAAAACTTTAGTAAATTCTTTTAATAAACATTGAAATAAAAGTTTCAAAACTTTTTTAAAAATGTTATAAAATGCTTGGGGTTTAGGGTTTATTGTATAGGTTTTATGGTTTAGGGTTTGGGGTGTGGAGATTAGGGTTTGGGGTTATAAAAATTTATTAATTTCTTTTAATAAACACTTAAAAGAGGTTACACAAACTTTTTAAAATGTTATTGAAGGATTAGGGTTTAGGGTTTAGGGTTTGGGGTTTAAAATGTTATAAAGTTATTTTGGTTTAGGGTTTAGGGTTTAGCTTGGCAGTGTGGATATTAGGGATTAAGGTTTATGGTTTATAATGCTTTAATAAATTACTTTAATAAACAATTATAGAAAAGTTAAAAAACAGTTTTTAGGGTTTAGGGATGGGGGTTTAACATTAAGGGCTTAGGGATTAGCAGTTTACGGTTTATAGCACTTTAGTAAATGGTTTTAGTAAAAATTTAAATAAAATTTAGAAAACACTTTCTAGAATGTTATAAAATCCTTAGGTTTTAGGGTTTGGTGTTTAGGGCTTAGGGTTTAAAGTTTAGGTTTTGGAGTTTAGGGTTTAGAGTTTATAAAACCTTAGTAAACGCTTTCAAGGTTTAGGGTTTAGGGTTTATAGTTTATAATACCTTAGTAAATGATTTTAGGGTTTATCCTTTACGCTTTAAGTATTAGGATATAGGGTTTGGCGTTTGGGGTTTAGGGTCTAGGTTTTATAACACTTTAGTAAATTATTTCAATAAACACTTAAATAAAAGTTACAAAACACTCTCTAAAATGTTATAAAATTCCTAGTGTTTAGGGTTTACTGTTTGGGGTTTAGAGTTTGGGATTTAGGGTTTCAGGTTTATGGTTTAGGTTTTAGGGTTTAACGTTTATGGTTTATAGTCTATCATTTATAACACTAAAGTTACAAAAAGATTTTTAAAATATTAAAAAAAATAACATTTATTGTTTAGGGTTTATGGTTTATGGTTTAGGGTTTAGGATTTATAACAATTTAGTAAATTCTTTTAATAAACACTTAAATAAAAGTTTAAAATTCTTTTTAAAATTTTATGAAATGATTAGGGTTTATGTTTTAGGGTTTGGGGGTTTAGGTTTTAGGGTTTATAACACTTTAGTAAATTCTTTTAATAAACACTTAAATAAAATTTATAAAATGCTTTTTAAAATGTTATAAAATATATAGGGTTTAGGTTTTAGGGTTTCAGGTGTAATGTTTGGGGTTCAGGGTTTAGGTTTTATAACACTTTAGTAAATTATTTTAATAAACACTTAAACCCTAAACTCTAAGCACTTAAGAGTAGGTGGAGGAGAAAGAGGTGGAGGAGGAGGAGGAGGAGGTAGAAGTAGTTGAGGTGGACATGGAGTAGGAGAAGGAGGATGGTGCAGAGCTGGACGTGGTGGTGGAGGTGGAGGTGGAAGTTGTGGTCAAGGAGGAGATGGAGTTGTAGGAGGAGGTGGTCAAGGAGGAGGAGGAGGAGGATGTGGTGATGTTAGTCACGATGGAGGAGGATGTGGAGGGGGTGGAGTTGGAGGAGGAGGTGGTAAAGGAGGACAAGGAGGAGGTAGAGATGGAGCTAGAGGTGGAGGAGGTGGAGGAGGAGGTGGTGGAGGATTTGAAGGTGAATGTGGAGGAGGAGGAGGAGGAGGTAGAGGAAAATGTGGTGGTGGAGAAGGAGGAGTAAGAGCAAGCAAAGTTTGAGGTGGTGGAGGATGTGGAGGTGGAGGAGGAGCAGAAGGAGGAGGAAGAGGAGGTGGCTGAGGAGGAGGTGGACATGGAGATTAAGGATGATGAGGAGGAGGAAGCAAAAGAAGATTTTGAGGTGGAGGAGGTGAAGGAGTTGGAGGTGTAGGAGGAGGAAGGAGGTGGATGACGGGGTGGAGGTGGAGGTGGTGATCGAGTAGGAGGTGGTAGAGGTATAGGTGGAGGTGGAGGAGGAGGAGGATGAGAAGGTTGTGGAGGAGGAGGAGGAGTAGGAGTAGGAGGAGGAGGTGGATGTGGAGGTGAAGGTGGAGGAGGAGTATGAAAGGAGGTGAAGGTGGAGATGCAATATGAGGTGGAGGAGGTGAAGGTGGAGGTGGAGGTTTAGGTGGAGAAGGAGGAGGTGGAGTTGGAGGTGGAGGTGGAGGTGGAGGTGGAGGTGGAGGTTTAGGTGGAGTAGGAGGAGGAATAGCATGAGGAGGAGGAAAAGGAGTAGGATTATGAGGAGGTGGTGGTGTAGGTGGAGATGGAGTTGGAGTTGGTGGTGGATGAGGAGGAAGAGGCAAAGAAGGAGGAGGAGGAAGAGGAGGTAGAGGTGGAGGAGCAGGAGGAGGAAGGAGAGGTAGAGGTGGTGGACGAGGTGGACGAGGAGGAGGAGGAGGATGAGGTAGAGGTGGAGGACGATGAGGACGAGTAGGAGGAGGAGGGAGAGGTGGCAGTGGTGGAGGAGATGGAAGCGGAGGAGGTGGAGGCAGAGGTAGAGGTGGTAGAGGATGTAGGGGATCCACTAGCAATCCATTTGGATTATTCCTCCCTACTAAGGAGCTTTTGGTCCTCTAAAATCATAAACATGATTTCCATCTCCATCTGCATAACACATGCCTCTGATAGTCCACC
>APFE030897109.1:7311-19866 GCA_000404065.3 Pinus taeda | reverse complement strand
CACTATGAATAAGACAACTGCAACTACCATTAGATATTAAAGCAAATACAACACACAATCCCGGGAGAAAATAAAATGCAATAATTCAAACTGTACAAGGCAGGGGCCCCCTTCTACCTATAAATTCAAAGCATACTTAAAATTGCATGAATGAAAATCTAATCTACCTTAAATTCTACAAAGCAATAAATCTAATCTACTTACATCCTAATGTGCTCCATGACATCTACTTCACATCTCCTTCCATGTTGAGAACATCAAAGCTTTATTCAATTTCTTCAAAAGTGCAAAGTACAAAAGCTTTCAAAATCCATGAGACTAAAAAGAGACTAACATAAGCTAAGCCTTAAGAACTAGGGACTAAAAAGACTAACAAATGAAGGAGATAGATCTCCTATTTATACAAAAAGATGAGAGCCATCTCATTAATGATAATCCATGAATCTCTCCCTCTACCTCTAGAGTCCTAATCAAAATAGGAACTGATAAGACACATGTCTTTTTAGAGTTAGAATACAATTAGGAGATGTGACACATACCCTCATGATCCCATGATTCTTTCCACTCAAATTCGAATTTGGCCTTAGAGTGCCACATAAGGGTCTTCTAGAAGCCTCCTTTCAAGCTACACATGTCAACAATCTCAACCCATTTGTTAGGTATAAGCATATGCACATTATTTCCTAATTTTTAACCACAAATTCACTTAAAAGGCTTAGAATTAATAAAGATTGGAAAAACATAAATGTGGCCCAATGATAATGAAAGGGGGATGAATGTGGTGACATAGTAGTGAAATGGGGAGGTGATATAATGGATATAATAGTGAAAGTGTAATGGAAATGAATGACATTTTCAAGACTCAACATACCCCCCAATTGAAGCTATTGCATGTCCTCATGCAATATATATTACATTAACTCTTTTAATCCTTGAGTTTTGGCTTAATTTTGCATCATATCATTTGATAGCTTCATATTTCCGCAAAGTGTTTTACTTGAATTGCAACATGGTTGGTTCTTGTGTTACAACCATTTTTTTTGTTGTTGTTGCCTTTTATTTTGATCTTTGAACTTTGTATAATGATATTTTGATTATTGTTGCAAAGTATATCTTTATTGGATTGCATGATGGTTGGTTCTTGTGTGACAACCATGATTTTATTTGTATCCAATTTATCCTTTAAGCACTTTTTCAAAAGCCATTTTATGCTCATAATAGAAATGTAATAATTAATATATGTTGGAAGTATGTGAGCTCCTGAATATGATATGGACATGGCAAAATATGAAAATGAATGTATTCCCCCCCCCAACTGATGGTATTGACAATTTTATGAAATGAGGAAGAGAAATGTTTTCCCAACAATTATCATTCTAGCTTTTTATGGAATTCTATGGTCAAAATTAGAAAATGACGTACCTTCACTTACCCTTTGGAATGGATGATTTGTATGTGTGGTGGCTGCAAAATTCTGATCATATTATTCTTCAAGTGGCTGAACAAGAGGAGTCATGGATAAAGAGATAAGATGACTTTTTATTGTTTCTACTAAAACTTGTTAAATCTGCTCCAAAATGCTGAAAATAATAGTTTTCATGTCTTCAAAACTCGTTGGCACAATTCCTACTATGTGAAAAGATGTTTTGATGTCGAACATAGTAGGAAATTGTTGGCTTAGTGGCCATTAATGGATGCCACTAGTCAACACGAGAACTCTCACCATTGATGACAATGAGAGTCAAGATGCCCAAACACATCTTGCTAGGTACGAATGAATTTTTCGATGTCGAGTCACCTAGAAGATTTGATGAACAAGGGACATTAATGTATTCCCATTGTTTGTCAGTATGAGGACTTGCCATTCAGGCATGCAAGCCTCAAGATGTTTTTACAAAGAAATTAGACTCAAAGGACTATGGACTCAATAATTTGCATTGAAGCAGGGCTTATTTGTGGAATGAAAATGACAAGAAATGGAAGATGGCAATGGAGAGTAGAAATGGCAATGGGCAATAAGCATGTGAATGAGCCTCTTGCTTTCATTTGTGGGTTATGAATGGAGAAAAAGAGATGGAAAGTGTATGTGAATGTAAATGGAAAATATGGAGTGAAATGAGGTGAATGGATTATTATGAAGTATGGATGTGATGGAGACAATAGTATTTGAAAGTTTTTCAAGTGTTTGGATCTGATTTTGCATCAGCATATTTCCTCTTTGTTGATGATCATCCTCTTATGAAACAAATTGGTCTCTTAGAGAGACACCATTCTCTTGTAGTCATTTGTCCTTCCTCTGGAACCTGCAAAAAAACTAATACTTCTTCTACAATGGAATGTAAGATTATCAAAAGAGAGAGATGGCCAATCTCTCTAGTTATGATATTTACATACAAAACTAAGAATTTGTATTAATAAAACAAGTTCTCAAAGGAAAAATCAAAAGAATTTATCCCTGATTTGGAATTAGTGCCTCAAGTTGATGTTGCTTCTTTTCAGCAATTTATTTCATTATTTGCCATTTCAAAATCTAATGATGGATTTCTCATTTTGTAGATCTTGTTGATATCTTTCTAACGGTAATTGAATCATCAAAATCTGGTTTTGTATGAGAAATATAGGCTTATTTGAACAATGAGGTTTTTTTTCGGTTGCGGAATTGGACTCTAGCTGTGGAATGTCGACGATTTCTGTAGCTAAAATTCTTGAATAAAAAGTTAGCCATTCATATTTCATCATCAGTCCAAAATTAATCAATACCTTCAGAAAAGTGAGCAAATAACTTATTCATTTCATTGATTCAAAATTATTAATTTTTTCCTTGACATGCGGTGACTTAGTGTGGCGACTTAGTAATAACACACAACTTGACTTCCCTTTGACCGGGGTCTATTTCATCGAATTGGATCAAATGAATAGGACACCATCCATGTACTGACATTTTTCCAGCTACCCATGTGGCTTGTTTTGCTTGATGACACCTGCAACCTAGAGTTTAACAAAAATAGTTGCGGAAAGTTGAACCAGCTGTGGAAAGTGGCTGCATTCCATAGCTAAAAGACAGTCAACCATCAGTTTTCTGGTTTAAGTTATTTTCTTCATTGTCTGCATGTAGGAACTCTGTGAATGGTAGTGGCATATGGAGCAAAATAGTTTTAGTGATGGAAATGAAATACCAAGGTACCTACTCTTTTGCTGCTCTATATAATATATATATATATAATATATATATACCCGAAGTGTCAATTTCCTACTGCCTTCTAAATCATAAACCTTGAAGATGAATTTAATCTTTTGGTTACTTAGCAATTAGGCATGGGAATAATTTTAGAGCACTTCGACTATCAAAAAGATGCTTATGCAGGAGTGAAAATATGCAAGAGCTAGTATGCAGAAATGATAGATTATTTTCAAGATCAAATGAAAACCAATGATTTCAATCATACCATTATAATGCACCAGACTTTGATATGATTCAGATCAGCCCACAATTAGAATGCAAATAGTCCCAAAATCTCACTTGAAAAACAAACAAGATAATACTTATTGAGCCTTTAAGTGTATTAGGATTGTCATAACTTATTTTCAGGGCCAAACTTCGAAGATTACCCTGTTGTAGCAGTTATATTCAGACTTCTGAAATGCACAAGACTGCTAAGGAAAATGAGCAACAAAGCTTCAACTTATAGTTTGATAAACAACTGAAGGCACAACATCAGAAAACCTCCACTCCTTCCAGTTTCTAAATCATAAAACAACCCATTTCCCTTTGCTGTCATGCTTCTATTTTCTACTGTTTGTGCCCTGTTCATTATAAAATATGGATGATCATCCGGACTAGCCAATTTTGTCTACCTCATTCACATTTTCACTAGCGAGAATTTGAAAGTACCATCTAAATCATACTTTGAGTCCGTCGGGTCTGTAAGAGGATCTCTTCATCACGCTACCCATTACCGTAATCACCAATTGAAAACAGAGTTATGCTGAATGAATAATCCAGTAATTATATTCTTCACCACTCATTCGTTTATAAAGTTCACAGGAATGGTTTTCTTAAGCGTAGAAAATGAGTAAATAATTATGATAATGATTTCATTTACGTCTTTGAAATGCACTCACATTCTCCTGTTTAACGCATTATAAAATCAAATTTCAGTGCATTATACCATGCAGTTCTACCACCGAGAGCGATCACTCCTCCGCACAGAATAATTATGCACTCAAACTCCACTATCATAGTCCAAGCAATATGGATGTAAAAGAGTCGTATTCACTTGGTCAAGTTATCCAATTTAGCTGTTAAACAGGTGGAGTGGAGAAGTTCGGTTGAAGATGACAGATCAGTTTGGAAGAGGAGTACTCAACTGGTTCACGTAATGGAATTAATTCACTAGCAGAGCCGTCTTCAATTGAGATTGCTTGTTAACAGGTGTAAATGTGTTACAAATGGGTGGCATTAAGGGCAGAAGACGTAGTAGAGTAAGTGCCATCACATAATCAAATTAGAATTCCCCTTTCTCAGGCACATCGAATTAAATCATAGCCTGTTCATTAATTAAAATTCTGTTTTTTCCATGCGGCAGACAAAAATGGGCTCCAAAGAACCGAGGATATCTTCCAAACCACCACGATTTTCTAAAAACCATTTCTAGGTTATCTAATTGACCCTGCTGGCGAACAAACCCATGTTTTATGTTTTTCAAATTCGCCTCCGATTGGCCAAATCGTGCGTGTGAAGTTTGACATTTTTTTGTTGTTTACGTTTTTCTGAGTTAATGTTTTTTACTGTTCTGCATTTTATGAATTACTGTGGCAAATGTGTTTGCAATATCTACAGTAAACCAGTGGCAGTGAGTGAAGATTTTCTACAGTAATTATCCCATGTTTTTTTAGAAACAAACTAAGTCTGAGCTATGGGTAGTTTTGCAATTTTTAGTATAGAGAATAGCTGCTTCATCGACGACAGAAACAACTATTGTAGCATAAGATGGTTTGGTTTTTGGCTTGACTGGTTTTCCTTTCCTTCCTCCGGTGCAGCATCACTTCAAACAGAGGTGCACTCTCAGAATAATTTGATCAAGGAATTGTAAATCGATTAACCCCAAATTCTAAGTCAACGATTACATCACACTCTTGAGAAGTTCTTGGTTGATGAATTTGAGCTTGTCAAAGATATAATTTGTTGCTTCGAATGTGCTTTCCCCTTATTTTAAAGCCAAAATGAAGACAATGTCTACAAGTAGGGAAGGAAGAGTTAGAACGAATCCATTTGTCTACGCATTCTGTGTGGAAGCCATGGTTGCAATTCAGCCACATAGATAATAGATAATGAATTCTGCCAAATAGATAATGCATTCTATTACAAGTTATGGCATAATTATTTGTGTTGATCTTAGTTAACTCCATAGATCTGCAGTTTTTTTTTTTTTTAATGCTTTTGCAGGTTTGTTTTAAGGCCAAAGCTTGAACAGGGATGCAGTTTTCTATTGAAGCCACCGTGGAAGCTAGGATTGAAGATAGCCATAGATTGTTTTTCTCTTTCTTTCTTCCTTCCTTCTTCTTCTTCTTCTTTCTTTCTTTCTTTCTTTTTTTTTTGTTGAAATTGTAAATTTTATAAGAAGGATTAATGATTTTCAATTTCAAGCAACAAAAGACTTCAAGGAAAATATGCTAAAAACAGGACTTTAACTGAGGTCTTAGGCTGGTCTTTTATCGATCTGAGCTGGGTGACTAGGATAGAATCCATGTCGGGACAATTCTGGAGATGCCCATGTGGTCGGTTTCTTTATTGGACGCTTGTAACCTGCTAAACCTTGAAATCAGCTGCGGAATTCTCAACTAGCTGCGAAATCAGGCTACATTCCGCAGCTAAGTTTCAAAACCTTATTAAAACAGGATACAGTGTTTTGAGGACCACTACAAACCATAACTAGTCAATCTTGGACAGTTGATCCTATCAAAGCAGTTGGGTTTCATTATTTTTTATTTTCTTTTGAATCAATTGAAATGATGAAGTTTATTTTGTCTCCTCTTTTTTTTGTTCTTTTTTCCTTCTTTTTTTTGACATAATAATTCTTTTTCTGATCCTCTAGATCACACAAAGTGTAGGAGGAGAGCATACTCAAGAATTATTAATTGTTTTTTTACATAATAATCCTTTTTCTAATCCTCCAGATTTTACTACCATAGAATTGTCCTTTGATATCTTAAAAAACAAAATCATGAAAGAAAGCCTCAAGCAACATATTGTGGAGCCATCAAACTAGGAAATAATGTACAACTCCCTAATGGTCTTTATGAAGAAATATGTACACACCCTCTCACAAAGTATGTCATAATATCATGTCATCATGGATGGGTTATTACCTAGTAGTATTAAGATGATCTAATCCTATTATGAGATATGGGCAGCCTGTCTTTATGAAGTCCTAAGGGTCCCTCTATAAGATCCAATCACACCATAACAATTGTCTTTTTAGTCACTGGGGGTTACAAAGCTTTTTCATTAGTTATATTTGAAAATATTGAGAATTTGAATATATTATAACTACAAATAAATAGAATCCCAACATTCCTTGGAACAGTTACAGATGTAATATATAAAAGATATGAACTCCTATTAACATGGTCTTTTAAATGCTTGAACTTCTTTACTTCTAAAGTTTCTAGTATTTAAAATTTTACATAATTTGAAAGATAATACCTAGGATGTTGGTGCACTCTGTATTCATTGAAAAATAATATGGAGAATATTGGAAGGCACTGTCAAAATTGTGACTCAACATAGATTGTACTAATGCTTCTAAATATTCTTAAGCACTTTCATCTATGTGTTCATTCTATTATATTTATGGTTGTTAGCTAATTGATTATTTTGTGAACTATATAGCTCTTTCTCATGTTGTTACTGTTAGTGTCAGTATCTTCATCCCTCCATCAGTGATCAAATTCTCTTTTTGCATGCATATTAGGTGTCTCATACGATCAGCTGCATTCCATTAGGTCATGGATCAACTGATAGTAGTGGTTCACTATCAAATTTCCCTCATGGTTTCTACCTGCTGGCCTATTTTCACAAATTCAGGTCATTTACAGTCATTTTTTATCATTACACTTGCAGAAGTCATTTTAAGGTTTTCAAGTCTCATTAGGTCTAGGGTTTGCTACCATGGTCTTCAAAAGCTCAATAAGAGGTCAGCAGGCACATGAGGATGTCTAATAAGTTCATCAAATCACAAATTTTATGGATGATTAGCTCCATAAAGGGTTTTTACCCAAAACTGAGTTTTTCTATTTCATGTAAAAAATTTATGTAATTCTATTGTTTTCATTTGTAATAAAGCATCATCTGCAGCCCTTGGTCACCTTGCCAAACTCCAGCACCCCATCTCCTGTAAAAGAAACAAAAACATCCAAGCATCAGTCCATCAAATGACAAAAAAGAGCCAAACTGCAAAAACAGGGTTTTCAAAAGCAAAGTGAAAGGGAACTTTAGAAAGGGAGTTTTTTCTAAATGAAAAATTAGAGTCCAAATGTATATAAAGGGGTCCTTTGTGTTAGAAGACATTATTTTTGTGCTAAAGTGAGAAAGAACAAGAAGAAAAATCGTGCTTTGAGGATAGAGAGGGAAAGTTGCAGCAAATTTCAAGATTTTTCCATATGCGACGCACCTAGGCACTGGCGCGACGCACTTGCCAGGCACTATTCACTAGGCGCAGGTTTTCCAAAGGGTTTTCAATGGGCACTATGCACCTGCCAGGCGCTACGCCCTTGGGCGTTGGTGCGGCACACCTGTCAACTAAGCTAAAAATGCATGCCATCAATTTTCTAAGCCCCTAAATTTGCAAATATCATCCCTTGAAGTAAGTACACCCTCCCATTTGCCATAGCAATAGAATTTTTCATCCATCATAATGATTTGAATGGTAAAAAATCAAACCCTAGTTGCTTCAAAGTTTCCTTGACAAAACTTTCTAGGGTTTTGTAGTTTTTGTCATTCTTGCTATTTTTACTCCCTAGTATGATTTTCCCACATCCCATCCCCCTACACTAAATTTCCCTAATTACCTTCCCCTTTCCCTCTCCCATTGACACTCACCTTATCCCCTATCATCAAACCCTAAGCCCTATAACTAATTCCCACTATTCCCCAAAAAACCTAATTCCCCTTTTCCTATCCTAAACCCTTTCATTCCCTAAAAACCCTAAAGCCATCATCAAAACCCTCCCTTGCATTTTTATTATCAGTCAACCCATCAAATCCCAAAAAAGAAAACAGCAGTCACCTATACTTAAGAAAATCTCTTCATACTCATCATTCTACATTCTATATTTGCAAATATGGAAATAGATTCAGCTTATGAAAGGGATGAGGAAACTGTGAGTAATTCCTCCCAAGAGATTCATGCACCACGAAAACCACATAAGGGAGAAAAACACATCGGGAAGGATCCCACCACACTTATAGAGTTACTAGCTTGCCCTCTTACAGTAACATGTTTTAAACATAAGTCTTCCTACCAGTTTTGTGAGATGGTGAAGAGGGTGAAATACCACGATGAACTTGCCAGGCTATTTTTCCTTCATCTTCACAATGGCCAGGTGAACTTAGCAAGTGTTTCCTTCACTTTGACACCTGAAACCATGGTCGCAGCAACAGGTATTCCAAATGTGGGTGAATAGTAGAACAAAGGACAGCTTGTGGGCATCATTGAACCTACCTAGAGTGCTTTATCTTCACTAATGGTGACAATTATGAGAAAGGATGGTCCATGGCATAGATGTTGATATTATTGACAACTCAACAAAATGGAAAGAAAAGATAAGTTTATAATTCCTATCATTCATGAATTATTAAATTAATTGTGTTAGAGTCGATCTGGTCAGTCCTCTGTCAGAGATCAAAACTCTTTATGCATTTCATGATTAGGTGTCCTGCCCCATTCTCCCAGTTGCGTTCCGCTAGGGGCATGCCATAATCTGACGGAGAAGGTCATTATGGTCTCATGTCTGGCTCATGCTGGCTCAGGTCTTTTCTCAATCATCATCAAAGTCCATGACAGTCAAGGTCTGGTCCTTTAAAGGACAAAGGTCATTTCGAGGTCTAGGTCTAGGAATTCATCAATTTGGTACTTGAAACATGTCCAGTAGAGCCATGCAGGCCAGAGTGAGGCCCTTACATAGTTATGGTTCAGAAAACTTCATCGTCATATGGATGGACTCCGACTCTTCTTCAAAACTCTGTTTTGAAGAAAAGTCAAACAGTGTCATTTATGGCAAAATTTCCAAAAAAAATTGTCAAGTGATTTTTTTAGATGCAGTCATGGTTTCCATGACCACATGTCCTATATTGCAACCCCCACAAAGAGTGCCAAAAATTGCATCATTCGAGCTAAAATTTCAAAGGGAAAGTGAAAATCAGTGTGTTTTAAAGTCAGTGAAAAAGTGCAAAACTCAAACATTAGAAAAATGGGTTTTTGAAGAGGCAAAAATCAAACTCATCTCTCCCAAGGCTTTATATACAAGTTTTCCACCAAATCAGAGGCATTGTGCAAATCAAAACCCGTGGGAGACATTGCAAAGTGATTGGAGTGCGTTGGTGAGCGTCTGGAGCAAGTTGGAGTCAGTTTTCAGGGCACGGAGCACACAGTCAGGGACGCGGCGCACACAGCCCACGTCCACAGTTCAGACTTATAACGGGCACGGTGCACACATCCCCCACCCACAGTTCAAACTTATAACGAGCGCGACGCATACCCAGGGCTCGGCGCACTGGGTTTTGCGTGCGGCGCACACAGGCAAAGTGCCCAGAACGTGCCAAACTCACTCAAATTCTTTTGTGAAGCACATAAATTTGGAAGATACTACAAAGGCACCCAGCCTCACACCATCATCAAAGGGGCAGCCTAATCACAGCCCAAATCGCAATCATGTCATCACAGTATTTGTCCGAGTATGAGAGGGAGACACAGAGTGACTCATCCTCAGAAGAGCAGGGTCCCAGGAGACACCACAAGAGTGGCAAACATGTCAGGGATGAACCCACTACCCTCACCGAGTTACAAGCATGCCCTCTTGCCATGTCATCCTTCCAGTACTTATCACGTTTCGAATTTTGTCAAAGGGTGACAAATGTCAAAGTTCATCATGAGTTGGCCCATTTATTTGTGCTTAATCTACATGGAGGTCAGTCTACCTTGGCCGGGGTCACTTTCACATTGACACCCGAAACTATATCAGTGGCAACAGGTATACCAAATGTTGGGGAGCAGTGGCATAAGAAGAAGAAGGTGGAAAGGCAACTCTATGAGCCTTACATCAAAACCAGATCCTTGAATGAGCTCACAAGAGTATTTCCCTTCAGATACTTGAAGAATGAGTATGCTCCGCTCATGAGATTGATCACGAAATACTTCAGCTGTGAGGGGAGGTTCTCTAGATTGTATGCCTATCATATCCGCTTGCTCATGCACTTTACCAGGGTGAGGATGATGAACCTCCCGTTTTTCATATGCAGGAATATAGAGAGGATGAACACCTTCATGTTGCATAAGACCCCTCAGCAGTAGCTTAACAGTGTCTATCATTTCGCTCTCATTCGGATTTTGGTAGATCATCAGTTGGGATTGCGGGGCATTACTTGGGAGGACTTCATCTCCCGTGACTTCTTCAACACACCACAGGTACTATCAAAGCCCGAGCAAGAGTTGGGTGGTCCTTCTTATCAGCATGAGCGCCATGAGACCACGATCGTGTCACTTTTGGTGACATATCAGAAAGGTAGTAGGAACTTATTTGCAGCAACAAAGCGAGTGTTATCTCCACCCAGGGTGGAAGGGGCCTCGCTTCCGACATTGACTACACAGGTATTGGAAAAGGGCAAGGAGCCCGTGTATGATGAGGGGCCATCAGGTGCACAAGAGACCGATGTCATTCTCATTTTGGATGAAGAGACAGAGGCAGAAAATGCCAAACTTAGGATGACCATTCAGGAGCAGGACACGGAGATCAAAGACTTGATACTGAATTTCGAGAGGGCTAGATGGGTCATCAAGTATCTGGAGCAGAGAAACAAACAACTTGAGGACCAATAGACGATCATGGAGCTACAAAGCATTCGTGAAAATCAACAAGCTGTCCAGCAGAGAGGGATCGAGCTCACTACCTTGGAGCAAGAGATCAACAACGACCGTGAGTCTTGGTTGGATCGGGTCAATCTACACTTGGTGAAAAAGTTGTAAAGGCAAATAGGGACAAAGCCATACTGAGGAGGATGGCTTGTCATTACAGGGCACGAAACATGAGCGCAAAGGCCCGTATAAGGAGCTTGAAGGCTAAATTGAGCGAAGCAACAAAGGAAGCAAAAAAGGCAAAAGAGCAAGATCGGCTTCGAATCTTGGCTGAAGCTTCCTTGGAATAGCATAGCACTTCATAGAGGACCTCCAGCCCATGTTTCAAAGAATTTGGGAAAATTTTGGTCACATGACAAATTTTTGGCACAAAAACAGGTTTTTTCTCTATACGCAAATGAGAAACGGTTTGCGTTTTTAGATTCGGCATGCAAAATAAAAATTACTAGCACTGGGAGCAAGAAATTTGGAGAAGATATCGGCCACCAAAATGGCAAAATACACTCAAAAATGGCCTCAATGCCCCTATTTTGACACACAGGAAGCAATCTTGGGAGAATGAAGATTTGGAGGGGCAAATGAGCTCCACATTCAAAAATTCCACTTGGGTTGGAAATTAGATAGGATAGGCTTTCCAACGAGCCCACTTGGGCACAATTTGGACTCCAGAAATTGCCTCAAAATTGGCCTTAAAGTGGCGCGATGCATACAGGAAAGGGGCGCAGCGCATATAGGAAAAAAGGCCAGAATGCCTCCATTTCGCGAAATTTCGCTTACCGACTTTTTGTAAGTGGGCCCACTCATATGCACTTCAGTTTTTCGGCACCTAAGGCGGTTTTATAAGTATTTTCACTCCAGATAGTCAGTTATCCAAGTGGCAAAGGAAGGCAAAGGGCCACCAAGCCATTTGTCATGTTTGTGGCGCTGCACCTGTAGCTGTTGTTTGGCTCTCCACCTTCAGTTTGTAATGATTCAAGTAACTCCCAAACCCTTGGGCGTTCTATCTCTTCATGGCACATTCTATATATTGTATGCAAACCATTTGCAAAGGGTTGGTTGGCTTGTAACTTCTGGGAGACTATGGGAAATAAAATTTGTTTCTGCATTGTATATTTTTTACAGAGGATTAATGAAAGGCAGTGGCTCTGTTTCATGAGATTCATGTGGTTATGAGTGGAGCAAATGTGTCTCTTATGTTTCATATGTATCTTGTTATGTTTCATAGCTCATTTCATATTCATTTCCATTGAAATTTTCTAAGTTAGCTAAGGTAGAATTCAATTTTATTACTCTTCCTGTGGGAAAATTTCATGTACAGTGTTCATTCTTCTGTTGAAAAGGATTCATGTTTTCCATGCCCTTTTCACCCTCTTAATCAATCTCTCCATTCCGCCATATCTTAAAACTAAATTGCTATGCTTTC